>CM029605.1:32442839-32675525 GCA_017311375.1 Mytilus coruscus
ATGGTGACGTTCCCTTGTCACCATCTTATGGTGTTTATATATCTCAACTTGTTCGATTCGCTCGTGTTTGTAACAACGTATTTGATTTCAACGAAAGAAATCTCTGTATTACTAAAAGTTATTACACCAGGGTTTTCGATATCACAAACTAGTCAAAACATTTACTAAATTTTATCATCGGTACAAGGACATAATTCGTAAATATAAATCAACATGTAGACATCTTATACGTTCAGGTATTTCACATCCAATATTTCATGGTAATATTCTTTACAATGCACAAAATGTCGGCATTCACCTCAAAAGCTAACCAAACCTTTAAACAGACTTATTCGGAAAGGATATAGTTACGATACTGTTGTGAGGTCATTAAGGATTGCATATTTTGGTATTAATATTGATTCACTCATAGGGTCTTTGCATCGGAATAAACACGATTATTCTAAAACCAGTTGTTGGCATGATACGGGTTATGTTCTTCTCATATATTTTATGATTGTATGATACTAAACCCTAACGGAAGAGATTGTACTTGATTTCCATATGATGAAGACATAATCTTTCAATCAGTTTAATTGAGGTCTGGAGCTGGCATTTCAGTAACTGCTAGTAGTCCTTTGTTCATTTATGTATCATTGTCAATTTGCTTAGTTTCGGACTTTTTTAAACTGAGTTTTACCTATTCTGACATCGGACTCGGACTTCTTTATTCTAAACTGAGTTTTACTGTGCATATTAATTTCTTTTCTAAAAAAACTACTTGAAATAGTTGTATTTTTATTTAATGAAAAATATTGTTTTCTTTCTTTTAATGTGTTTCAATTTATTCTACATTGGCTAGAGGTATTTTCCGGTCATTATTTCCTTAGGTATATATGTCTCTGGCTAGGGTTGAGATCTCACAAAACATGTTTAACCCCGCCGCATTTTTGCGCTTTTCCCAAGTCAGGAGCCTCTGGCTATTGTTAGTCTTGTATGTTTTTAATTTTAGTTCATTTATATGTTTTGAGTTTATTGTGACGTCCATTTTCACTGAACTAGTACACAATTTTATAAGGGGCCAGCTGAGGACCACCTCCGGGTGCGGGATTTTCTCGCTGCGTTGAAGACCCATTGGTGGCCTCCGGCTGTTGTCTGCTCTTTGGTCGGGTTGTTGTATCTTTGACATATTCCCCATTTCCATTCTCAATTTTACAATAGGTAAAAATGTCAAAAATAGGGGTACAGCAGTCAACATTGTGTTGTCATCTTAATCATTATAAAAACAAACAAAGAATGATAGCATTCACAACTTATGTTCTTAGTTATAGATTTACTCCTAACCAACTAGTTTTCTCCATCTATGATATAGACTATTATGAGATAAGACCAATAGATAGTGGTTTACCATATCAAAACAACTAATTAAAAACAATCATTATGAATTGAGAAACTTGTTTTCATTGTAGAAATCTTTGTTATGAACTTGGACAATGAATATCATTGTATTGTATATCAAGCTTTTCTTATATGAGGGGGTGGACAAGGGGGTACCCTTCTCCTACCTCCCGTCCCCCTATTTCCCACCTCCCACTTTTAGAATCTTTTTTTCTCTACCATCTATTTTTTGTCTCCCACCTCCTTCAATAGCTGTCCACCCCCTCTTATATGAACAATTAAAATCGAGTTTACCCCATGCAGTCACGTGTGCATTTGCCTGACCCAAGTCAGGAATCTTATGATTTTGATAGCTTGGCATGTTGTATAGATACTTATCGATAGTTACAAACTACCAGTTGACCTTTAGATTTTGTTGGTTATTCGGGTGTTGTTGGATTGCTATCTACTTGACAAATACGGCACACCTCATTTTGCTTAAATCAATACTTAAGGAAATAATAACCAGGAAGTATCATTGAAATAATTATCAGGCAACTTAAAATTCACAAATGTTTGAAATGTTTTTGAATATTGAAGAAAATGAAATCAAATTGGTATCCCATTAATTTTAAAAAGATAACAAAGGCATAGTTAAACTCCTAAGTTGAAAACAAACAGACAATGTCATGGTGAATAACAAAAAACACCAAAACAACAAACAGTATACAGAACACAACATAAAACTAAAGACTGAGCAACACGAACCTCACTTAAAATAAAAGAACAGAGTTCCAATGTCCCCTGCATTGCACATATTTTATCTGTCCATAGTCCAAGGGCAATAACTTAAAAAAAAATTTTTTTTTTTCTTTCTTTTAAACTTTTTATAAATATCTTAGAGAAATGAAAGCTTGAGAGAAAATGTAATGCAATTGTAATAATCCTGTGTGGGATACGAGAGGCAAAATATTAGGAGCTCATAAAATTACATCCTTTAATGGCGCTTGCAAAACGAAAAGAGACAGTACCTGTGATTACGATTACATACATGTATATAACAAAATCGTATACGGACTGAACAGTATTTCCGGAAACGCGGATTCAACCCCTATATATATTACATCCCCCGACAAAAGAAAATGTAAATTTTTCTCAGGGTTGAATTCGCTTTACAATATATATGCACCAACTCATATACCATCTCAAAACACAGCATGAAAAATGACAATTATCTGACGTTGCGAAATCTCAACTTTGAAAGTTAGTAGTTAAATATATTTTTACAGATCCGAAATTGTTTCGTGATACATGTATCATTGAGTAATAAATTCAACAGAGCCCTAACTCTTACAATATTGTGAAAATGTCCTATAATGATCACATTTCGTAAGTTGCAAGTTTCAAAAAATATATCAACTATCTCTCACAGAATCATGGTGCACCAAACCCATTTACGCACACACTCTCATAAAAAATATAAAATTGCTAACAGATAAAACATATCAGAAAGATACAATTCACGGGGTTTATTTTGAAATTATCTCGATATCACTAACATAGATCCTAGATAATACACTTCTCATAAAAGTTCCAAAGGACGTTAACTACAGATTTTCGTCTTTATACCATGCAAAAAAAAAATCTTAAGCAGTTAATAAGCAGTTTCCTGTACATGTATATTACATATGCAAACAAACTAATGTCCGTATATTTAAAAAAAAAAAGTTCTTATGGAATAACATTGAAATTGGGCTCCGCTCTGTACTGAATTTCATCTGACATCATAGTAACGGATTGTCATGAGATAAATCTCATGGACAAAAACATGAAAAGTTGGCCAGAAAAAGTCGTTGTACCATCATCATAAGGCATTGTCATGAGATAAATCTCACGGACAATAAGTTCAAGAAAAGCATCGCTGTACACAGATTAATAAATTGTCATGAGATAAATCTCACGGACAAAAGTTCCAGTAAAGCATCACTGTAAACATCCGGGTAACTTGTCATGAGATAAAACTCAAGGACAAAAAGGTTCGAAATAAACATCCTCGTCAAGCATTAAAGTATAAATTGTTCAAATTGGCAATTGTCCTGAATTTTACAACAAAATTCGTTTAATATGTACAATATGAGCATTCCATAAAATTAAACACAGAATAAAACATTAAAAACGGTGCATCATGAGGTAAACCTCACGGACACAAAACGACTCATAGAATTTGTGGAGGTAGTCGGTGGTTTATCTAATCACGGGTTTTCTTGTCAAAATCGGACTCCTTTAGCCAACGGGCATTTTGAGCCGGTTCTCCAATAAAATGAACTAAATAACTCATTGTTCCGTCCATAATTTTCCTAGCAAGTATTCGTTTAACTTTGTAAAACGATTTTCATCACTCGAAACAGTTTTGTCTCTTGGATCGGTGAAACTTTCATCTTCAAAACGAGCTGGTTTCTTTTTAATCGGGTTGATTTCGGATTGGGGACTGAATACTTTTCCTTTGCACTTTTTGTTTGTTCGTCTGTCGCATTGTTTGAATTGTTATTCATCAAAATTTTTCCTGTGTCGTTCTCTGTATCATTTGAATCATTGTCATTTATTTCAGAATGTGGCACTGTCGTATTCGATAATTCACTTGTTTCAGAGAAGTCCGATGCAGTATTTTGGTCCGTGGTTGTATTTACATGTATTTTGTTTCAACTTGATCCATGAAGTATTGTGCAGGATTTGGTTGACGCACGTACGCAGGTTTTATCCGATTAATGTGAATAGGATTCGGAAGGCATTTTTGTGAATCTGGGTCCTTCAAAACTACCATATGAGGACTGTGAATTTTATGAATGATATATGGCCCAGCATAACGGTATTTCAGTTTTTGTCCCTGTCCTGTAGGATTTTTGCTGAGATAAACATAATCATGTTCTGCGTACTGTAGAGGGTTCAAACTGTCATTTACACGTTCCACCATTTTTATTTGAGAAGTTAATGCATGTTCTTTCACTTCTGATCGAATTATTTCTAATCTTGCGCACAAATTTTGAACATATTCATGACAATCGTTTGGAAGCGTGTTTATATCCTGTCTAAAATGTCCGGTTAATGGAAAATTAGGCCTCCTGCCGTAAACTATCTCAAATGGAGAATATCCTAGACTGGCGTTAACGGTATTGTTCATTGAGAAAAGAATACAAGGTAATAAATCTTGCCAGTTCTTACCATCTGCAATGTATGGAGTCATGCGTTCGGCTAAAGTTCTATGCGAACGTTCGCACGCACCCAGACAGTGATGTGCAAAACTCGGGGTGTATTCATGATTTATGTCTAGTAACCGGCAAACTTCTTTGAAACATTTACTGATGAATTCGGAGCCTTGATCGCTGATTATAGTATCAAATACACCAAACTGCGAAACCATCCTGAATAAAACTTCAGACACTGTAATAGTATCGGCGGTAGGAATAGCCTCGGCAAATACAAACTTACTAAAAAGGTCAATCGCCGTGCAAACATATTGATTTCCTGTTGGAGATATTGGATTTATTGGTCCAAAAATGTCGATTTGCCACACTTGAAACGGCGAATCTGGCGTACGGTATGCGACAATTCCGGCCTTAGTGTTGATTTTTGTCAATTTTCTTCTTTGACATGCCGGACAACTTTTTATATAGTCAGAAATTTTCTGCGCCAATTTTGAAAAGAAATATTTTTCCTTTATTAAGTCAATTGTATGTTGTATTCCGCCATGTCCGCCATGTCCGCCAAGAGATGAGTCATGATACATAGAAATAACGGTTTTCACTACAACTGCTGGTAAAACTAGTTGGTAATTTTTAGATTTTAGCGCGCTTTGATTTTGCAATTCGAGAATGAAAAGTAATCCGTTTATCAACATAAAATCAGGCGATTGCAAAAGTAGTTTTCGGGCCTCTTTTGTGATTTCGGCAGTTCTCCTTATCGAAGTACGAAACAAATTTTCCGTAGTCTGAATCTTTCCGTTGTAGATTGCTTAAACTTTCTACACTAAAGTCAGATCTCTCGAACAGATCTATCATTTCAACTTGACGTCTCATTTGGTTATCCTGATCCGTATTCACATCCGTTGTAAGATTGAAAATATCTGAATCATGTTCATTTAAAACAGTTGATTGATCATCACTACTACGATCTGTTGATGATACGCTTATATCGGTATCTACGGTATTTGTCGGATTTTGTATTTCAATATTTTGTTTCATATCATTGTCAGAAACGCTCTCTATATCTGTGTTGTTTACTGAAACTGGGTTATTTTCGGACGGATTTATTCTCAAATTTGGAATGGAAAGTAATTTTCTCTTTGAAACAATTTTGCGTTTTAGTTTGTTTTGTTTGCCAGGAACATCATCTTCCGTATCGGCATCATATTCTGCTGACGTTTGTAAGTCGGGTTTGTGTTGATGATCCGGATTTAATAAATTGAAATTTGAGGTTAAATTTTGATCAACTCGAATATTGTTGATCTGGTCGTTTTCACTAGAATCCGAATGTTTAAATGATGGAAATTTGTATCCACCTTCAATGTTTATATCACCTACGATTTCCTCCTTATACGGGAAATATGGGTCTTCAATATCAGGACTAATAAATCCATCGGAAATCTCTGCCGCGGAATACGCGATAGGGCATCGGCAACCTGCATATCCCTTGCTGGTTTATGGCGAAGATCAAAATTATATTGTTGGAGTATGGCGATCCAGCGCTCATAAATTGCTCCCTTCAGCTGTTTTTGAAACAAAGAATTTAAAGCCTGGTGATCGCATTCAACGATAAATCTACGCCCATGCAAGTATACAGAACAATCAAGAATTGCAGTCACCATTCCAAGTAATTCAAGTTTGTGGGGCCATAAGATCTTTGCCAACGACTTAATGATTTTGACCCAAAACGGACCACTCTGATCATGTCCTCCTCATGTTCATCAGTATGAATCTGGTAAAGAACGTATCCTATGCCCTTACTGGATGTATCAACAGCCAAATGAAATGGTATATTGTAATTTGGAAATGCAAGAACTGGTGAATTTAAAAGCAATTTTTTCAGTTTTGAAAGGCATTTTCTTGCTCCGCAGACCACCGAAATTTCATATTTTCCTAAGTAATTTTGTCATTGGTTCTATTTCTGAGCTGAAATTTGGAATGTATTTTCTAAACCAATTTAGTATACCGACGACACGGCGTAGTTCTTTAACAGATTTTGGAGAAAGATAATCCTTGATCGCTTGCAACCTTTCCGGTGGGGCTGAATGCCGTGGCTGAAATTAAATGCCCCAGAAAACGCATGACTCCTGTGCAAAGCTACATTTCTTGGGTCCTAGTTTAAGACCGGCTTCTTTCAAGCGGCCGAAAACAGTGTTCAAGTCATCGATATGTTGGTCAAAAGTTTCTGATGCTATAAGAATATCATCCAAGTAACATAAGCTTACTTTAAATGTCAATCCCTGTAGAATTTTATCCATCAATAACTGAAATGATGAAGGCGCAGAACTTAACCCCATTGGAAGTCTACGAAATTTGAAAGTTCCAAAACATGTATTGAACGCAGTGTACTTTTGGCTGTCTTTATCTACAGGCATTTGGAAAAATCCTGAGCTTAAGTCGATTGAAGCCAGATAATTTGGAGTTTTCCCAGAAAATGATTCAGTTAGTTCGGTCAGATCAGGAATAAAATACGAAAATCTTGAACTTGGGAGTTTAAATAGCGGAAGTCGCAACAAAATCTGTACTTAGCACTGCTCTTTTGTGAATTTTCTTGTTGTTTCTTGTTTCGATCTTGTTTTGAAACCAAAACAATAGGACTGATTATTGGAACATCCTCAGTTTCACTGACTGGCACTATTATATTTTGACGAAGGAGTTCATCAAGGTGTTCACGTAAGGCCTCTTTTTATCAGGTGGAAGTCTATAAGGTCTTTGGTTTTAGGTTTAAAGTCGGGTTTCATGCATATTTTATGATGAACAATGTCTGTGTATCCTAAATCTGGATTTTCATCCGTCACAAACAAACATTTATTTGACTGCAAACACTGACAAAGTTTTGATTTTCAGTATCGGACAAGTGACTAGGTATATCAAAGTAAGATAAAATTTGCTATCATCACTTTCATTCTTCGTTCTATGACTACACTGAACATTTTGCACACTTTGCATTTTACCATTGTCCGGTTCTAATGACGTGATTGAATAATCAGTATCTAATACCTTAAAATTGCTAAAACTTTCCTCTTTCAATTGTGATAGGTTCATTAGTAACGTTCATTAGTTTTACCGGCACTGAGTTTTTCTGATCAACTGACACTACAGCCTTAGCTGTTAATAAACCTATTTTGTTCATATAGTCACTACTAGTACATATGCCCTGCGTACCGTATAATACATTCTTTCCAAGTTTACTCCACATAAAAATTCTGAATTTGCAGGGACAGAAATACGTTTTGACACTTAACCTTCACAGTCTTAGTATTTATATACAATTTACCAAAATCAAGCACTATCTTGTTAGTAAATAAATAATTGGTACCTAATATCAACGGATTCGAGGTTTGAGATAGTATGTACACATGTAACCAATGTTTGCCAGTCGGAACTTTGATCTTTATACGTGCTGTACCAACAATATTTATTGACGCATTATTTGCCAAAAGTATCTTTTCGTTTGCACTTTTAAAAGAATTACGGTAATGTTCTGGCAACGAATTAAAAGTTGTTGTGATATTACATTTATGGAACTGCCACTATCTATAAGTGCGGCTATCTCTATATTGTCTATAGTAACTGGCATATATAAAAATTTGGGGCGAGATGACTCTCTCCTTCTATATCAGAACAAGTACTATCATATGAGTCAGATTCATTATTGTCACAAGTATAATTACAAGATTGTACATGTACGTTGTGTTGTCTGCTAGGAGAGCGACTACGCCTTCTGGCACTTAAGGGTGGTCGCCCGAAGGAGCGTGCCCAGTGTCCCCAGGTTCTGACGGTTTCCTGTTGTCGTGAAAACGTAAACAGTGTGATGCTGAATGCCCATACTGACTACAGAGCTGACATTGTGAACTTGGGTTAGCCTGACCTTCACCATCCCACATACAATCGCGCCTAAAATGTTGTGGCCCTTTACAAGCGTGACAATAAAAGGGTGGACGATTTTCGGGCCGCCTGTTCAAATTGTAATCCCGCTGTTCTTTAGGGTAATCAGACTGACGGAAATTTTGATAATTTTGCCTGCGATTTTGAGGTTGCTGTCTTGGCTGTTCTGATTGAGCTGAAAGTTTTGTATTGCACTTGTCAAATCTTGAATTTGTGATTTCAGTTCATGTACGACTGACGGGTTTTGTTCGGCAACAACAGCTTTAGGTGTAATTTGTTGTTTGATGGCAGAAACAGATATCTCATAAAGCTGCTATTCGCCTTTGGTTTTCATAAGGCATGATATTATGTAGTGTAGCGAAAGAGTCAAATTCGCGCAAGAGAACAAGTCCATTTTCATGGGGATATCCCCGAATTTCCTACACGGAGCTAACTTTTCCATGATAGTTGTATGTACTATTCTAGGTATACTTGTATGTTCTAATCTAGGCGTACTTGTAGTGTAACATGCACTTGTGTTATAAGTCAAATTATTTTGATGCAATCTGTTAACCAAACTTATTTGTGGTGTTAAAATTGGCATAGAACGATCTAATTTGTTGGTTTGAGAGGGCCTAGTCGGGGCTAATAAATGTAAACTTTGATCTAATTCTTGGTTTTGAGAAGGCCTAGTCGGTGCCAATAAATATGAACTTAAAAGTGAATCGTCGGTAAATTCGTCGTCCGTTTCAACTAATGAATGTAAACTTAAAGTAGACTCGCCATCGCTCATATCATTTAAATTGCTATATTTCGGCGCGGACATCAACGAAGAAAAAAAAATCCAACACTGTAATGAGATAAATCTCACGTACAGAAAACTGGGATTCATGTGATTAAACATAAGGCAACTTGAAGAAAATCATAATCTGCATACAAAACACAATTTAAACACACAAAGTTTATTATTCATTAAATAGTAACATACCAGATATGAGATCAATCTCACGTATCTGAATCACGAAAACTGGAAATGTAGAAACTTATTGACAGTCAGCAGGCAGACACAAGGCGATTCTAATAACACATAACCTGGCTAATTCTGGTATAGGATGAATTCCATCGATATAAAGTGCGTAATTTAAATTATATGATGCTTGGGAACGCTCTCTATGTTTTCTGTTCCGTTCCAAGTCAAGACCAAATAATGGAGAGTTTTTATGAAAAAGTGTATTTAACTGTGAAATATATTTATTCACTTCTGTAATTTGATGTTCAAGTTTTTATCCTGTGTTCGAAATTTTTCTGGAGAAGCGTGGTCGTGGCGCTCGTTCCACAAGTAGATGGAATAATATGGGATTTCGAGAAATACCAGTGAAATTGTAGGATAATCTTTCAAATATTCATATATCTGTTTATATGTTTGACACACGTGTCGTACGGTCGTTAAATCCTCCGATCTTAAATCAATAAATTTTCCCTTTTTCTCTGTGAGATCACAGGTCCCGAGCCAAATGTAGAGTGTAATGTGGTTAGAGTCAAGTTCTTGAATTTTGGTTGCTAGATTGTCTTTAAGCCACTTATATTGTTCTTCAACACCCACACCACGCCTACACCAAAAATAAAGTTTATTCTCGGGGTGTCTTTGTGAATCAACGACCTCCTGTAGATATATCCCCTTGCTGTCAGAGAGTATAACAGGAATTTTCCCTAAATTTCCCAAGGAATTCAACCTTGGTTCGAGGTTCCGAATTTGCTTGTTCACCTTGATAAACTCATAGGAAATTGTAAAGTACATTTAATATATTGTCAATAAATGAAAATGTTATTTCTAATAATTCGGACACGCATACAAAAATATTGTCAATGAAAAACTGTCTATTTTCAGTATATCGGGCACAGAAAAAAATTTGACCACCCACGTGGTTTTCCCACTTCAGTGAAAATTATGGAAAAAAAAAAAAAAATGTCAGTTCACATGGTTTCAGTTCAGTTTTACACAAATAAAGTCCTTTGAAATTATATTTAGGGTCCTCCGCCATGTAATAATCCTGTGTGGGGATACGAGAGGCAAAATATTAGGAGCTCATAAAATTACATCCTTTAATGGCGCTTGCAAAACAAAAAGAGACAGTACCTGTGATTACGATTACATACATGTATATAACAAAATTGTATACGGACTGAACAGTATTTCCGGAAACGCGGATTCAACCCCCTATATATATTACACAATTTCCGATACATGTATAATTAATATTTCCAAGGGCATAACTTTATTTAAAAATATTTGATCGGCACTGATGTTTGAACTTGTCTGAGACATTATTGATATAAACCTATGATATAAGTTTTATAAAAATCTGGCAAGAATTGTACACATGAGTGGGCCAACAATGCAATTTTACATTAATTAATGTTTTCAAAATAGTTCATCGACACTGATTTTTGTACTAGTTAGAGACATTGCCTATATAAATCTATGATATAAGAATTATAAAAATCTGGCAAGAATTGTACATGTGAGAGCGCTAACAAGACCGGACATACAGACAGCGGACAGACACCTGGAATTTCAACAAGTGGTGATCTCAAGTGCTCTGGAAGGGTAAGCAGATCCTGCTCCACATGTGACATCCGCCCAGTTGCTCATGTAAGTACAAATCCGATGATAAGTCAAATTCAGGTGGTCACATTCTAGGAAAAGAGGACGGGATTGTGGTTATTACAATGTCCAACTGATATTCCTCAACAGTCAACCACCTTGTGATGGTGTCCGTAAAAGTTTTGAAGGTATGATCTCTATTCCAACACTCGGAACTCTTGGTTTAATAGCTTTCTTGTAAGTTGAAGTTGTACTTAAATACGATTGAATTGTTTGTGAATAGCATTACCGGACACTGCATAAACCAATCTCACTTTTTAGTGTATTTATCAGCAATTGCAATTCTATAGGCAGGCAATACATTTTGTCATGTCAAGTCTTTTATAGCTTGCTATGTTTTATGGGTTTTACTCATTGTTGAAGGCTGTAGGGTGACCTATAGTTGTTAATTTGTACATCATTTGATCTTTGGTGGAGAGTTAACACATTGGCAATCATACCTATAAACTTTCAAATCAATTACAAATCACTAACAACAGTTTTTATTTCTCTCTTTATTAAAAATATTATGCTATATAAAAGCCAATATAATTTTACAATCAATATTCATTAAATTGAATCAATTTGATTTCTTGGATACATTGCATAAATTTTTATACATACATTTTAATGTAAAATCAGACAAAATGTTCATATATTTTTGTTATCTGATTATAATCATATTACAAATAAGGCCAAAAATAAAATATTGTTTGTTTCCCCTCCCACGACCGACCCGGTAAAATCATGGCGACCTGAAAAATTTTATTGGCCATTTGTGTCCAATATTTTTTATTCTATTTTGGTTTTTGGTGATACCTTTTCGATGCTGTAGTCAACGAGCGTTTTAATTCAAGGCATTTTGTTCATTAAAGCATCTTAATGATTCGGAATCGAGAAAAACAAACAAAATGGCTGGTCAAACAATTTGTGTGATTGCAAGGCCAAGGATGATCTAAAATAAAAAAAAAAAAAAAAAAAAAACTGAAGCATCTTTCAACCCAATGAGTGCATATGTATTTGCTTGGTCTGTAATCTCTGTTCCTGTATAAAGGATAAAACTTTGAGTAAAAATGGTCTGAATCATGCTTTAAAATCTATCTACTTTGAACAGATTAGGAACACCCCGTTTTCTGGTGTTAAAAATAAACAGTTTACAAGGACTTCCTTTTTCTTTTTCAATATATGGCATGAAATTTACAGAAAGGGCACATTTTCACTGCATAAGTAGAATTTGTAAATACTAAAGTATTTCAGGAACAACAAAACATGAATATTAAAGTGAAGCCTTGTTTTTTTTCTAGAACTCACACATCTTTTGTTTAGGAATCAATTGACCAAGCTGCATGCTCCAGGTGTAACTGACCATTACTGAATTTGTTATCTTCTATTGAAAATTTCTATTCATTGAATTCAAATGCCCAAGTGATTAACTTATCTTTTTGTCATCTCATAATTGATGATCAAGGTATGAATTGGTGAACAAAGGAATTGTTTTGTTGTGAGTTACGCATGAAAGTCTTGAAATTAACTTGATTTTTAACTAATAAAAACACTTGCTATCATAAAACATTGCTATAACTGTAGAAGGTGCACTTTTGTTGATTTCATACCATATTAATTGAATAGGAAAAAAGGAGTCCCTGTACATGTATACTAGGCTTTTTTAACAACAGAAAACGGGGGTGTATCCTGAATACAGGGAATTCCCCACTTTTCCTGACTTGAGTCCAACCTGTTGAATTTTGTACAAATTCAATATAGAAAACCATATCAAGGAATAAAATAAAATAATTTGCCTACCTACCTACCCATACCCTGAAAACCTCAGTCGGGAAGGGGAAACAAAGATATTTTTAATGTTGGCCTAATTTATGTTACTGCTACACTATGACTGATGATGTTTACCTTAATTTCAGAACACTTTGTTCTTCTTACATAAACTAAATAAATTGTGCACATAGCTATTTTTGTTTCAAATCATTGCAAAAATTGTAAAACAATAACATACATCTGAAGAACATATGATAAAGCTGTCAATAAACATCAATAAAACTTGACTAGAAGAATAAAACAAAATAGTATTGGTAATCAATGATTGACACTCAATAGCCGCCTTCTGACAAATAACTGACATAAATTTGACTTAAGTATTGAGATTGATTGATTGATTGTTTGTTGTTTAATGTCCAATGGCAAATATTTCATGCATGTTCAGGACAAGACTTGAGTATTGAGCTTATCAGACATATGATTGTATAATGTAATATGTGTAATTGGTGACACATGTTTAAAGATTGGGTTATCTCCCATTAACCACAAAATCTCAACTAAAGTTTAGATACGTTCCACTCATCATTACAAATGCATTTTAAGTATGTTTGACGAGTCCAATAATTGGGGGAAATATAACTTATTTCTTTTCTCAAGATGTCTCTAATAGGCAATGTATAAAACAAGACTTTTATTAAAAATAAGTCATTTTCAGTAGCCTCCGAAATAGAGTTCCCATTTTGAAAGTTCAAAAAAGAAAACGTATTATGTAAACTACATACAGTTTTTTTAATACTTAATACAACAATCTCAAACAAATTTTATATTACTAGACCTTTTGTCAAAGTTGCTTACTTTAAGCATCAACTTTAGATAAAGAAAATGTACACTATATTCTTTGTGTCTTACCTATAATATCAAAATGTTATATCAAATATCTCTTAACAATTATGAAAATAACAATTTTTTTAAATATATATCACAAACTTATTTTAATCATCAACAAATAACAATGCCAAAGTCTTCATCCATATACCTAGGTTATAAAGGTCATGAAGGAAAAAAGTGTATTGTAGAAAGTGAAATTAATATTATTTAAAGTCATATGAAACTTCAAATTTAAAAAAAAAAGTTGAATATGTTTTATTTGTTTTATATGCTTGAATGGCTAAGTTGTACTATAAAACAAGTGTAAATGAACTTTCTTGTAAAAGAAAATCCTTTATATTATCAAAATCTTCATAAATGAACTGCTATTGAATTATTGTCTTCCTGTATACTAATTCGCCAATATTTTCTCGTATGCAGTGACCTGAACTACAAGACCTCTCGTTAGAACTTCGGTCTGCGCAAGTGCGAAGGGAAAACCGTGATGAAAGAATTTAAAACAAATGAAATTCACCAAATCATTTAACAACTGTTAAGGAAAGGTTTAATTAACGCATGGGAATGCATGGACAATATATAAAAATATCATGGCCTTTTCAATTCACTTATTTTTCACATGTTCCATGTGCTCTGTCTTGATTGTTTATCAATGTCACAATCCAATACTTCGGCAACACACTTGAAATTTAATTAGCTATCTTCAACAAGCACTGAATGAAATATTATTTGTCAATAATATGTTATAGATTCGTAATAAATGTAAAAAAACATGCATAAAGGACTTAATTTAGTATATATGCGTGCATTGGTTCAATAATTTCGATAACATCATAATTACAAGAAACTCGTTGCATATGACTTTAACAAGGAATGAAAAATAATTTTGGACTTTGAAAGATGCATGCTTTTTGGCAATTTAAAATAATGACAGTAGTTTCCTCCTTTCAGCATAAAAGATATGAAATTAACCAATTGTTTGTTGTTATTTCATGCTGCTTTCTAACTTATATCATGACGGTCAGTTTTAAGTGGCACAGGAAGCTGGAGTCCAGGCAGGGAATCGACTCTTTTGTATAGATAAAGGACAACCCTCATAACATACATTTCCAAGTTGAGACAACATGTTTTGTGATTCACAAAGCTGGGATTTAAATCATGGGCTATGCTGATCTGTACAGGTTAACCAACCACATTGACCACTCAGAAACCAAAACCTCATTTTAACATGTGTTAAAAGAAATTGACAAACAATTTACATGAAAATAACCCTTTAAAACCCTCAATAATGAATTCCTAGATTTGATACTTTAAATTCAAAGCTTCTTACTAAACATTTTTATAGGCTCTTTTTTGGTCATATAGAACTTCAACTGTTTCCGTTCTTATACATCCTTAAATATTTGGCTTAACGCGTTCCTGATGAAAATAGATCCAGCAAAGAGCTTCGGACTCATGAAATTTATGACGTGTTGTTTTCATTTCTTACGTGATTGATTATTGCCATTTTTGAACACAGGAGACAAATGCAAGATTAATTATTGTGATTGCAGGAATTGCTACAAACAAATAATGATATTGAAATTAAAATGTGAGTTTTTACTTTAGTAAAACATATCCTATTACAATAATTTCTGAACTGACAGTACTAATGATCATATCTTATAAAATCAAATATTGCATATTGTTTTGATCACATTGTATTAATGTTTTTTAAAGCTTCTAGCCTGAATCACATGTTCATTTACAGATAAATATAAAAACAGAAGTTTTCCTAATTAAAGTTTAATGACTAGTTTTCCCTGGGTACCAGTGTTATTAATTACATCATTATGAGCTGCAGATGACTGGTTTAAACTGTATTCCTTTCCTATATGTGGTTTAACCCAGCCCTTCTGCATACCAGTTTGTATGCTTGCATTCATTTCCTTCCAATCATCCTGTTAAATTACAAATAAAATATAGATATGTTAGCGAGAATTAAATATAGCATTTAAATTATTCATCAGGTTAATATGAATGAGGAAGATGTTGGGTATACATCAAAGAGACAGAAACCTAACAACCAAAATAACCACATCTAAGAATCAGACATCTAGAGGGCAACATACAGTCTTGAACAATAGATGGGTGTCTATATAATATGTCAAGCTCTAAATTGTTTTGAGCCTATGAAATTGGTGTAAAATTTAACAGGCATCTATGCAATATATCAAGCACAATATCTGAGTTTAAAACATGAATAAATTTTACAAATCCATGCACTTTTGTGCTTGTTCCAAATCTGGAACCAGTAGCCTTTGTTAGTCTTGTGTGTGTGATTTTTTTGTTTTTTGTTTTTTGGTTCATTTGCATAAAATTGAGAATGGAAATGGGGAATGTGTCAAAGAGACAACAACCCGACCATAGAGCAGAAAACAGCCGAAGGCATGTTTGGGAGTTTAGTGTTACATCCATTTCACTGAACTAGTATACATTATTATTCCAATTTCTACAAGTATATATTGGAATTCCAATGCCTACAAGGAGGATTAGGGATCTTACTAAATTCCAATGCCTACAAGGAGGATTAAGGATCTTACTGAATTCGAATGCCTACAAGGAGGATTAAGGATCTTACTGAATTCCAATGCCTACAAGGAGGATTAGGATCTTACTGAATTCAAATGCCTACAAGGAGGATTAGGGATCTTACTGAATTCCAATACCTACAAGGAGGATTCAGGATCTTACTGAATTCCAATACCTACAAGGAGGATTAGGGATCTTACTGAATTCCAATGCCTACAAGGAGGATTAGGGATCTTACTGAATTCCAATGCCTACAAGGAGGATTAGGATCTTACTGAATTCCAATACCTACAAGGAGGATTAGGGATCTTACTGAATTCCAATGCCTACAAGGAGGATTAGGGATTTTACTGAATTCCAATACCTACAAGGCGGATTAAGGATCTTACTGAATTCCAATGCCTACAAGGAGGATTAAGGATCTTACTGAATTCCAATGCCTAGAAGGAGGATTAAGGATCTTACTGCATTCCAATGCCTACAAGGAGGATTAAGGATCTTACTGGATTCCAATGCCTACAAGGAGGATTAGGATCTTACTGCATTCCAATGCCTACAAGGAGGATTAAGGATCTTACTGAATTCCAATGCCTACAAGGAGGATTAAGGATCTTACTGAATTCCAATGCCTACAAGGAGGATTAGGGATCTTACTGGATTCCAATTTGAACTGTAACATATATATATATATAATTCTTATATGATTTGCATAATTACAAATACTTGGAATTCGATTGGTATGTTAGCATTTTTTCCTTTGTTTTACACTTCGATAGACCATGTCACCAAAACTATTTTCCTAACCTTCACTGTGATCTATTCATGTGCAATACAGACACATGGGATCAAGGGTTCAAGGAAATTAAGATTGAAAAACAATTACATAACTGTTATTTCTTTTCGTATGAATAAAAAAAAGAAATAATGCATTAAAGCTCCGAAAATGTATAAAATTACAATAAAATAAAATAAAATTCTGCACAATGTCATGAATGAGTTTGGCGAATTAACGTATGGGGAAAAATGACGTCATAGAAATAAAAACTCTCAAGCTAAAGATTATTCTGTTACTTGTACACTTCAAATTTGGATAATACCTCAATAAAATGATGGTTTTTAGGTAGGTGTTATTTCAATTTAGATTCTGTTGCATTAATGGAACATTTGTGGATTTCAGAAAGTCATTTGATGGTAAATAGTAGCTAATGAACCAAAAATTGTTAATTAAAAATTGCAAATGTTTGGGTTAAGAATTATAAGGATTAAACACATTTTTTTCTGCAGGTTATTGATGTGTGAACTGGGTCGCTGACTCAAAAAACTTTACATAACTAGTTTGTGAGTTAATCGCCCCAGTTTACACATCAATAACCTCTAGAAAAAAATGTGTTTAATCCTATAAAATATTTATTCTATTTATTCTATTGAACTTTAATATAAATAAAATTACAGATTACAACACTATATCTTTTTCTACACCTTCTGACAACCTTCTGATACAAAGTCATTGACAATATCTTTACAATACCTGTTGTACATGTAATACTATATCCCACAATATCTCTACAAACATATACCACAGGCAAATACAAGATAAACACAGTGGCATGCAAAGCATACCCCCACTTGTATTGTAATTCATCGTATCAAAACAGGAAGTTGGTTCTAACAGATCTAAAAAGCACATTGCAACTCATTACTGTCAAGCTACTAACCAAATGGAGAAATTTGTGACGAAAAATTTCAAAAGTTCTTTCAACATATTGAAAATTTCAAATTATAAGCTAACATCTAGTAGGTGTCTTACAGATTTAACAAGACCAATACTGGGTCTGATCCTGTGTTGCTGCATGCAATTGATTGAGGTAACATGAATTCTAAAGCATAACTGATATTAAAAGAAAAAAAAATGTGATGAAAATTTTCCTTGTACGATGACTTAGTGGTAAAATTTTAAAATATTGGAAAACAGGAAGTAGCTGCATGGCGGAGGTTAAAATTTTATTACTCATTACAACTGGACATACAAGCTGCAGAAAAAAAATGAATTATTCCCTTCAGTACGAGCCAATAAAAATTTGACAAAAATTTTACTTGTACAATGAGTGCTGTAAAATTTCTAATTATCAGCAAACAGGAAGTGGCTGTAAAAACTGCTTACAGGCTACAGCTTAACATTTTGATACTGCAGACCAAATATTAAAATCATTCCCCTTCATAGAAGCCAAGAAAGTTTGACAAAAATTTTCCAAGTACAACGAGTGTTGTAAAATTTCAAACTATCGGCCAACAGGAAGTGAATGAACGGCTGATGTCAAAATTGCTCACTAAACTCAACATAATCAAGCTGCAGATTAAATAAAAAAATAATCCCATCCCATAGAAGCTATGAAAACCCACCCAAGGTCTTTGGACAGATGGACAGACTGTGGAGCGGTTACTAGACCTGCTTTCACCTTTGACAAAGCAGGTAAAAAGTGCCCACACTCACCTAATTCAAGGTGCTGACCAATCTCTTCAGAAGTTCGGGAGAAATATTTAATAGAAATATTTGTTGGATGAAGATACAGACAAATAGACAGATGAATGGACAGACTAACTTACAGTAAAAATACAAATATTGATGCTTTGTTTTGAATATATACTTACTGGTGTTGAGTTCATCAAAATAATACCAGTCACAATACATTCTTTGGCCATAGTGAATCTGGGATTTATTTCTATAGAGCCTCTATTTCCAACAATCTGAAGGAGAAAAGCTGATACATACATGGGATCCAATTATAAGCTCACGAGTAGTACTTTAAAGCTTATGTTTTGTCTATTTTTAGACAGTCTAATTTGTATTGCTACATTTAGTTGTTGTCAGATATTCAGAATCCTCTGGTTTTATCCATGTGGTGCAATTAAAAAAAACCTTACTTTTCTTTTCATAATTTAATTACATATAGTTCAAAAGCCATTTTTAAAATCTTATAAAATCCTTGCTATTTTTTCATAGGTTTTGAAAGAAAAAAGATGCCAATAATAATTGCATGAAAAATCTAGAGAGAATAATTTCCCGCCAAATTTCCAGTAACTTGTATCTCAAAACCAGGGACATGATCCTTGCATTTTTTTTCTGCTTTTTCAGTTCTGTTATATATATACTATCAATTTATAACAGTCTTTCAAAAAGCTTGTTGTTTTGAAACAGAAGAGCGAACATCCTTAATTTTGTTCAAAAATCTGATAAAACTTTTATTTAATTATTTTACCACATCAGTTATAAATTTTTCATTTTTGCCTTGATTTTTTAATATCTACTCTTAATAAAACTTTGACTTGGGAGTATAAATGCTTTTGAGAAAGCTTTAAATTGACAATAATGTTTCCATGTCACTAGACAAATATTACAGAAACAGTTCACATTGTATGAGTCAAACGACAAAATTTAACTGAATATACTGTCCTTTCATTGCTGCATAACCTACGAAAAGGAAATAGTTTAACCAAAACTGCATGTTTATAAAAGTATATAGATTCAACAGCTAATTCTGCCAATTGGAGAAATGTTAAAATACCATTTGAAACTTATGGTCAAATTGACCCTCAATTGTATTTTGACTTTTGTAACATTATTTCTTACTTACCACTATTCTACCTTTCTTCTTAATCATATTTAAATCTTTGTCTAAGTTTACATTGGCTAACATTTCTATAATCAAGTCAGGACCTTCACCTTTTGTAGCATCCTGAAAGTGGTAGGTATAAGTAACAACAATACACAACAACAATGTTCAGTCATCTTTGTATATAAAGGTTATCTATGGACTGTAGAAACATTGAGATTCTACAGCTGGAAAAGGAGAGGTTGACCTTACAAGACAGTTTTGACTTAGTAGAGGTACTTTATATAGCCGGTTTGACTGTACTTTTTGACACAACTTTGTTTTATCAATTATGGATGTTCTACCTAAGAAACAAAAAGTATGTGTTTTGAAGTAACAATAGGTACAGGCAGTTGCATTTTATTGAAAAAAAACTTTTCATAAACCATGTGGATTGTCCTAAAATGTAATTTTTTGCTGAAGATTTAAACTTAACATACACCACCCTTAAACAGGAACCTCCAAGTCCAAGCTTCAGTGTTTGGATGGGGGGTCTTCATTTCCCTATCCTTAATTTTTGGCCAAATATTTACTATGTCTATTTTCCTCAACCAGTTTCTTTATTTTTTGGGGTCTTTTTTTCTATTTTTCAATTTTTGGTTTTTTTCTCTATACTTTAATTTTTGTGTTTTATTTGTAAACTTTAATTTTTGGGTCTTTTTTCTCTATTCTTTATTTTTCCTGTCCTTTTTTTCTCTATTTTTGCGCATTATTCTCTATTCTGTTAACCCTATCCAGACCCTTAAACATTCTGCAATACATCAATTCTTTCTTGCATTTTAGAAGATAGGGTTTGTGTTAATTAATCTTCGTGACTGCTGCTTTAATGTCATGCACTTTTGATTCATGACCTTTAATTAAACATTTGTTAGCAGTGAAGCATTTATTTTTCT
This sequence comes from Mytilus coruscus, assembly GCA_017311375.1. NCBI lineage: Eukaryota > Metazoa > Mollusca > Bivalvia > Mytilida > Mytilidae > Mytilus > Mytilus coruscus. The sequence continues at coordinate 32,463,718 of CM029605.1, forward strand.
GAAATCCATATAATTTCTATCTGTAGAAGGAAACAGTATTCTGTAAAAGACTTTTTCTCTAGTGATTTATTTCTGTAACTTTTGAGTGTAGAAAAATCATAAAACACTGTGAATATGTAAAACTTCGCTTCTTCCTTATATGAATACATAAAGAAAACAAGAAAATCACAAAAATAAATCTTTAATCACCACTAAGTCAGCTAGAAAGAGCTAAGCGTGAAATAAAGTATCGGCAAAAATAAGTTGGTTAACAGTATTGAATGCATCCATTCAATTAACTAATGTAAGTTCATAGTCTTATTGATGCCAGCAATGAGATAGAAGGAACATTGCACTGTCAAATTTACATTCTATTGTCTGTTTATACAATGTTAATACTATGACTATTTTAAAGTCAACTGTGAAACATTCAAAACAACAAATGCATGAATTAAATTCAGAAGTTTCAAAGCAATTTTTAATAAAATAGAGAATGGAAATGGGGAATCGTCAAAGAGACAACAACCGACCAAAGAGCAGAAAACAGCCCAAGTCCACCAATGGGCCTTTAGTTTTTATATATAGTGTTTTGTAGTCTTTTCAATGTTTTTCCCATAGTCAATGATAGTGTTGTTAGTTTGTCTTTGTAAATGAGTTTGAATAATATCCCTTTAGTATCTCCCCTCACCATGTCTATGTAGTGTTTAGTAAATTTTGTTTGTCTGTTTGATTTTTTTTCTTTTGGTTGTACTGTTTCTTTCTTTGATTTTCATTACCCTCTTCATATTTTATTACGTTCTTCATCGTTCTTTATCGTCATATTCATGTATAAGGCCATTAGTTTTTACATTTGAATTGTTTTACATTTGTCATCTCAGGGCCTTTTACAGCTTGCTATTAAGTATGAGTTTTGCTCATTGTTGATGGTCATATGGTGAACTTTAGTTGCTAACTTCTATGTCATCTTGGGCTCTCGGTTATAAAACTTTACTCAGTACTCAGTAAAAAAAATTGTGCTCAAAACACCAAATCCAGATTGGTTGATTTCTTAGTCTGAGTATGATAATCAAACTCAAAATTTTTATGACCGCAAGGCCTGGTTTCTGGTAGAGAGTGTCTCATTGGAATTCATACCACATCTTCTTACTTTTATATTATATTTTATACTTCAACATTTACCATGATCTGCTGTGTGTAGTTATCAGATTTGTGATTGAAAACAAAATCACATCCATTTTCTTCCACTATGTCCATTCCAGCTTTTGATCCTGCTGTTCCTAAAACTGTCAAACCTAAATTCTTTGCTAACTGAACACAAGCTAGTCCTACCTGAAATCAATGCAAAAAAAGAGATAATTGTATTCATTAATTTACAAATCATCTGTACTGTAATATCTTAATATCTATGAATAAAAGAAACTCAGTGGATGCATTTGATTTCATTGATTTGAGAAGTTTGTATACAACTAGCCTATAGGAAATTTATACTTCTTTTAACATGTAATACATCCCTTCATTGTCATGATTGTGTTATTGTGATATGGTCATTTTTTGTATTCTTGTCATTCATTTTTGCTTAAGTGCTTTGTCTATATGCCATTTTGATTTTCTTTATTGACATATTTGTTTGCTTTTATAGAGATTAAGATTATAACACAATGTTGACTGCTGCACCCCTATTTTTGACATTTCTTCCTATTATGTCTGTTTGTTTTGTTCACACATTGTTGTCAATATAATGGAATTATATGCGACTGTCATACAAGTCAGAGGTTTAGCTAGCTATAAAACCAGGTTTAATCTACCATTTTCTACATAAGGAAATGGCTGTACCAAATCAGGAATATGACAGTTGTTTTCCATTCATTTGATGTGTTTGAGCTTTTGATTTTCCCTTTTCATAAAGGACTTTCCGTTTTGAACTTTCCTTGGAGTTCGGTATTTTTGTTGCTTTACTTTTTAATTCGTGGTTTCCCTATACCTACGAAATCAACAACAACTAGAACCCCACAAATAACAATGAATCTGCAGTATGTCAAGAAGTCAGCAACCCAATATTAGTGCAAAAAACAAAATGACACTCAGAGGTCAGAGCACAGTCTCTAAAAAACATATTCAAGTTTCTATACCATGTGTCAAGATCTTATTTAACCCTGTGTTTAAAAATGTTAAGATTGTGAATACATTTACCATGAATATATAAAATATATTATCAATATAAACTTTTGGTAAATAGGAATGAGACAGCTACCCAATGACCTCTAAAAAGCAATTGAAAAAAGACATCCAGAGGTTGACATATGATTTAAGTAATGAGTTAAGCTCTAAATCAACCAGGATCCCAAAAAGTTGTGATTTAATTTGATCAAGACCAACATGACCAACCAAGATCTGTCATTAATATCAAAATTCCTGAATGACAAAAAACATATTATATCACAAAATACAGGCACTGGAAAGGAAGGATCTTGACTTTTGAAAAATAATTTCAGGGGCAGTTGGGGGGAGGGGGAGGGAGGAGTTCCACTTATTTCACTATCATGGTAAAATGCAGAAATAATCCCCTTGTTAAAAATTGTACAAAACAACAATATATATGTGAAGGGTCGCATGCACTTATCGTAGATGAATGTTAAACTCCAGCATGAAAAGTTCCTTTATTATTGAATCCTGAAAATTCCAACTATAAAGTTTTTTTCTTGTTTACAAGAAGGTCATCCATTAATTTCAGTCATTTAACATGAAAAACTACATTACTCAATAATGAATAAAAATCTAATAAAAAGTCTTGTATGTAAATATGTAGCAGTTTTCAACAAACAGCCAGATTAAGCTTCAAACATTATAATGTACTAAAATAACAATAATCATTGAATAAAATCTCATACTGTTTGATTCTAATCAAAACCATCCCCTACGAAGTGTTCTTTACAATATATGGTTAATTAATTTTTCGCTGACAAAACACTTCATTGTAAATACTTATGTTATGGAATATTAGTTTCCAACCTGCAGAACAAATAAAACATGAAAAAACCTTCATTCCCCATATTTAGATCTTTACATCTTCATAACATCTAGGTTAATGACTTTTTATTAGCTTAATGTTGACAGGGTCTACAGTAAGTAGAACGATAAAATTTTCCAATACTTTACCAAAATTCAGTTAACATCGTGCCCCTTTTTCAAAACTTAAAGAAAAAGTATAGGTCCCCAAGCTTATTTTTAAGCCAAAAATTGTCAGAGTGTGTATGGATTATTCATGGAAAAAGCACTTTGTTTGAATGGCTTTTATATTGTGCTTTCAGAATATAAAAATAAAAATTTGGGCCACCCACATCACCCTGTACTATTACGGTCAACATAAATGTTTTCTTGCTACATAACAAAATTTGTAAATTTACTGTATATTTAAGGAATGACTGTATTATTTTTTCTGTCTATGAAGAAATAATGTCAAAAATGTGGTGCACACTGAATAACCCGGGTAGTGGCTTATCTAAAAGTGTGCACCACATTTTTGAGGTTATTTCAAATAAACAGAAAAAATATTATAGTTATTCCTTATAATTTAATTGTAAATTCCATTTTTAAGGAGTAAATGACTATAAATGACGGACCACCTCCATCTACCTTGACCTTTGAGCTAACTAAATGTAATTATTTTCTATTACTCTGATTCTATCCTTGTTTGTCTGATTATTAAAAAAAAATGTGCTGCGCCTGGAGCAGCTGAATACGACCACAGAGGTCAAATTCTGAACAGTTGGGGCAAGTAGGGACACAATATTCATGCTTGATACAGCTCTGAATTTGGATAGGGATTAAATATTTGACACATTATAGATTTCTGACAGAATAAATGTGGTCAAAGAACTTAAAAATTTGAAATGGGACATTTAATCTACTTAATGGTCCAATATCCAAAATCTAATTCAATGGTTAGATTCAGCATATAAAAAAAACCCATGCATTCAGTTTTTGATGAATATCAAATAAAGTTTAATTTTGGACCCTTTGCACCTTAATATGGACTAATTTGAAAACAGGGCCCAAAATTAAAAATCTGAATGCACAGTTAGATTCAGCATATCATAGAACCACAAGAATTCAGTTTTTGATGAAATCAAACAAAGTCTAATTTTGGACCGTTTGGACCTCAATGTAGACCTATCTAAAAATGGGGCCCCAATATCCAATACAGTAATACACGGTAAGAACCCCCAACAATTCAAGACTTTAAATTAATCCTCATTGAAATTGGTTAAAAGATTTGTATTTATTTTCAATTGAAGATTTCTTGCTGTTGTGCAATACTTTGCTGTTGCACAATACTTAGTAAATCTGTTTACAAACTATATATATATAATAATTTACACACCCTGTTTGCAGGGGTTAAAAAATCCACTAGCCCGACGCCCGGGACTAGACTATTACACCTCGGGCAATTAAAACTTGAAACCCAATATGCCCGACGGACTAGTCACAAAAAATTCTTGGCATTTCCAAAATAGAAAGTGGAAAATCCCCTCATCACTATTCTATCTTAGCCAAACAAATTCAATTACGTCATCCGGGAGTCCAAGAATTTGAACCGATTTTGTACATGTTTTGAAAATAGAACAACTAACTCTGGGTGGACTGGTATCATGTATTGATCGCAATTCACGTACTTTCAATATCAATTTCTCAGTACAGGGGGTATTGTACATTGCTTAAGCCGAGATTTTCAATTAATGGTACTTGGGTGTATAATGTAATGATCGATATTGACCTGTCTTGTCGGACAGCTGTTGAGCTTGAAACTCTTAGAATTATTTCTAAATATTTTAGTACGGCCACCACAGGAACTTTGTCAGTTTCACAACGAAAAACGGTAGATGAAGGGGTAATGAGGCTGAAAATTCATCCCAAAAAATGCCAAATACGACCAGGAAAAGCGGAAAAAAACATTTATAGTGTCATGGACAGAAAGATTCCCCATGGGCAAGGTCAGCTGTTACTGATGATAAACAAGAGATGATGTTTTGTGAATATTGCCCTTATTTTCCTGATCACGCTGATAAAAAATCTGCTTTGTATGTGGGAACAACAAATATGGGAATTGAATCACTGGTTTCACATGACAAGACCAATGAACATGTTTTCTGTGCCCGAAAATATTTAACAACCCATAGTACAAGGGAAATCCAAAAAGATGTCTAGAGATCCTTGTTATAATTAATAAAACAAAATTTTATTTTATTTATTTTATTAGATACAGTGTATATTGCCGCCTTCAAAACAAAGGACACCTACTATGTATTATGCAACAAATTCTGAATTTGTAAGGCATACTCGGGCTAGCAGGCCAGTTTTGATTGGCTAGCAGTTCTACTAACAGGGCCAGTAAAATCCTGCTACCAACAAGTCCTGGGCTAGTGAGCTGTAACACAATTTTTTAACCCCTGGTTTGGTGTGTATCTCCTGCCATATCAGTATTTGTTGTTTCTTTATATAGATCAGAAATAATTTATGTTAGAACCAGCTTAGCCAGTATTAGAAAAGTCTTGTTTTTGGCCCCTATTTGGCCTCTAGTTTCTTAACAGTTAAAGCCATAACCCCCAAAATCGACCCCAACCTTATGTGTGTGGTATGGAACCTTGTGGTACAATTTCATATCATTTATCCATCAACTAATACTTAAGTAATTGTCTGGAAACCAGAAAAACCTTGGTTCCCCCCCCTCTTTTTTGTCCCCTTATTCCTGAATGGTTTGAGCCATAACCGCCAAAGTCAAACCCAACCTTCCCTTTGTGGTATGGAACCTTGTGGTTCAATTTCATAGAGATCCATAGACTAATACTTAAATTATTGTACATTAACAAGAAAAATCTTGTTTTTCCCCCTTTTTTTGCCCCTAATTCCTGAACGGTTTGGGCCATAACCCCCAAAGTCAATCCCAACCTTCCCTTTGAGGTATGGAACCTTGTAGTACAATTTCATAGAGATACATACACTTATACACAAGTTATTGTCCGGAAACTAGAACTAGAGGCTCTAAAGAGCCTGTGTCGCTCACCTTGGTCTATGTGCATATTAAACAAAGGACACAGATGGATTCATGACAAAATTGTGTTTTGGTGATGGTGATGTGTTTGTAGATCTTACTTTACTGAACATTCTTGCTGCTTAAAATTATCTCTATCTATAATGAACTTGGCCAAGTAGTTGCAGTGGAAAATATTTTTATCTCTATCTATAATAATATTCAAGATAATAACCAAAAGCTGCAAAATTTTCTTAAAATTACCAATTCAGGGCCAGCAACCCAACAACGTGTTGCCTGATTGGTCTGAAAATTTCAGGGCAGATAGATCTTGATCTAATGAACAATTTTATCCTCGTCAGATTTGCTCTAAATTCTTTGGTTTCAGAGATATGAGCCAAAAACTGCATTTTACCCTATGTACTATTTTTGGGGAAAGACGGCTTCAAGCCGTCAATCCCCTATGTGGCTGACCAGACTGACATCCCCTCACGTCATTCATTTTGTTTTTATAGTGTGGAAAACACCCCCAAAAAATCTTACTGAGATTGATGAGAAGGAGACACACAAATGAATAGATTGACTTTAAACACTTTTTAACACATTTCCCTTCTGTTTCTCGCGAAATTATCGTATCTTCAGCTCTCCCTTACACTATTTACGTTTCTTTTACAATCCGGAAAAATCAGAATGACGAGATATTCTAAATATATCCAACCTACATTATAGTGACGTCATTGTTGGAATGCCACACTACGTAGAAGCAGGGATATCCTTTACTGATTATTTAAATCATTCTCAGAGTTCGTGTACTAATTTAAAATTGGTATTTGTTCAATTTGAACATAATTATGTTTGCTATAGATGTTTCAAACATCAACATGAAATGCTTTAATTTGTAGGTCAACTGGAATAGGATCCCAGTTACGGCAACCAGTCCGTACCCACGAATGTAGTTCTTAAAAAATATAAAACTTTTATTTAAAATGGTGTAGTTTTATTATTACACAAGTTCTAGATTTATTTGAAAGGGTAGGCTTTCTAGCTTGAATTTCTGTAAAATTTTGATTGATTTAAATGTAATCAGGCGTCGGTACATAGAGTAAATTGCCTAAATTCTAGACTTTATTCTTCCCGAAGTGGATGGACCTGACCTGTTGTCAATCAAAACAAAATTTTGCAACGGAATGCCGGTCATGAGGCACTGAGATTGTACTTAGAAACTTCAAAACAAATGCTTAATATGAAACAGAAGTCCCAAGGTGGCTATCAAAATTATTTATTGGACAGCACCCATTTATTTACTATGATTTTCAATGCGTTTCAATGGGGAAATAACTGGGTCCCGTTCCTGTCAGAGGGCATATTTTGAACACTTCAATCTGCAATTGTAAGCTTATTTTGGAGTTACATGGATGAAATTTGGCCAGAAACTTGAAAATTCAATAAGGAAAACAATGGTGTAATTATTTTTAAAATTTGAATTAAACTTTTAAAATTAAATTGAAATTTAAATTTATGAAATTTTTAAAAGTTTGTTTTCAATTTAAAGTTTCAAAAGGGTCACAGTAAGGTCATTTTGATGGTCTTATGTATTCATACACTTGTAAGTTAAAATGGAGGATTTTTCGAAAAATATCAGCAAAGAATATTAGAAAAGAGCCACCTGGCAAGAAATAACAAATGTCTTATATGGGATCAGGGGACAACAAAGATGGAAAATATGGGCTTATTTCTTTCCAGTATCATATTTCTGGGACCTGGAGAAAGAAAAAGCCCATAGATTCAGTTTTATGGTTTTAATTAGTTTTGATAAGTTTTAAATATTAAATACAACACTTTATGCCATTTTATGTGTCATAAAAGTTTGTGTGGAATGCGGTCACATTACTGAAGAGCCGCATCACATAAATAACGACAGAATATTTTGTAAACTCAGAAAATCTTGCCAGGGCTCTCCAATTTTCAGATTGGGGCCTGGATTTTTGGGAGATATATAAGGGTAGGGCTATAGCTTATATAAACAATTTTAACTGAATGTACAACAATTTTAGACTCCTTTTAAAGATTTTGGTGGTCCTTAAAAGGACCGTTAATTTTGTCTGTATCTTTTCAAAAGTAGATGAATGCAGCTATATCTTCCTTGATTTTTGAACTTTTGAAGAACAGCTTCTGGTAGGTATATTCTTCTTAGCAGGTATTACTCTACCATATGAATGATCGTCCTTTATGCTGTTACAAATGCAGCATCAAGTTTTGGATCAGGTTGCCCTTTTTATATCTGTCTGTACATTTACTTGATCCTTTTCTTCCACATGAACCTTAGTCTTCTGTCCGGTGCGTTGTAAATTTTTCTTTTCCTTTCTGGAGTATTTTGGTTTACTTTGTTCCGTTCACACTCCCTTTACATTTGGTCAAGCGTTTTAATGAACCTTTTGAGATTTTAAAACCAATACATTCTGCTTTTGTCACAAGGAATAAGCTATACCATTATTCAAAGTGTGAACTATTGCTGATGCCCTCCTTCAAATTTCTAGAAAAGTTCACATTCTTTGGTAAGGAAACACTTAGTGATCTGTTAACAGCTTCACCTTTTGAGTGTTATGATTAAATATCATTTTCATTAATACTTCTTCGCTAAGTTTCATTTTAAAAGTTCCTGCATTATTAACTTGTCTTTGTTATCCATATTCAGGTTGGTTAACTTGTTTGGACCCAAGTACATAGATCTCCGCCACCAACAGTTTGAGTGTCCACCACCACCACACACGTATGAACTAGTGGGACATTTAGAGCAGTCACAAGTATAACAACGCACAGTAGCATTAAGCATTCAGGCAGATCCAGGATTTCCCTCGACATTTGTTAAACTGTAGGAGGTGCTGTCTTGACTGGTTTTAGCTACAAGTGAGAACTTCTCTGCATCTAGCCTCTTCCATTGTATATTAAATAAACTTAGCTGACTGTTTGAAGACTAAGTCTCATGATTTATACCCTTGTTATGGGGTATGCTTCTTTGCATATGTAATTCTTACGAGATTTTTTTTAATTAAAAATAATTATAATTAATTTTTTTCAGCAAAATTTTTTTAACTAGATTTCCATACAAATAATGAATTTATCTACCATGTGCAATTTACAGAATGTAAATATCTTTTAAAATAAAAAAGTTTTGCTGATTTTAAGAATATTTTCTTCATGAATTTATGATTTTATCCGATCAATTTTCTGGTATTTGAGATGTCATAGATAAGGATCAATAAATCTGTAACTGTTGGATCAAATCTATTGAAACTTTGCACAATAACTACTGAGATGTATATCTTTATTTTAAAAGTGCAGTTTTAAGTCTGGAAAAAAAATTAAAGTCTGACAGGAATAGGATCCCAGTTACGGCAACCAGTCCAGTACCCACGAATGTAGTTCTTAAAAAAAATATAAAACTTTTATTTAAAATGGTGTAGTTTTATTATTACACAAGTTCTGTAACTGAATGTAGATTTATTTGAAAGGGTAGGCTTTCTAGCTTGAATTTCTGTAAAAATTTTGATTGATTTAAATGTAATCAGGCGTCGGTACATAGAGTAAATTGCCTAAATTCTAGCCTTTATTCTTCCCGAAGTGGATGGACCTGACCTGTTGTCAATCAAAACAAAATTTTGCAACGGAATGCCGGTCATGAGGCACTGAGATTGTACTTAGAAACTTGAAACAAATGCTTAACATGAAACAGAAGTCCCAATGTGGCTATCAAAATTATTTATTGGACAGCACCCCATTTATTTACTATGATTTTCAATGCGTTTCAATGGGGAAATAACTGGGTCCCGTTCCAACTTGTAACTTTCACAGTAAACAATGGCCGTGGGGATACATGAGATTGGGGAGAGAAACGACAGTTTTCATTTTTTCTGTAAAATTCTGTTTTGAGAATCTTCCTCCAATACAGGAGCTCCTCAATTGATGAGTAATAATCCACTAAAATTTTAAAAGTTAATGTATCAGAACACTTAAAATGTGACATTTAGTATATGATTAATAGTCTTCCATTAAAACTAAATTTTGTGTACCAACATAATCATTGTAATGGTAAAAAAAAAAAAAATAAAAATGTTGCATTTTGTAGTTTAAACCTATTTATACATGAAATTTACAAATATATCAAAATGTAGGATCTGGAAACAAGCTTCACACAGTTTACATCAATCATATTGGTTTTTATTAGTACCTGTATCCCTGTGATGAGAGTTGTAACTGGGAACTTTATCAATGGAAATTTAAAACTGAATAGATTTTTCAGTCCTCACTTTCTTGAGAAAAAAATTAAAATCTTAGAGTACTGTCACAAAAAGGAAACGGCCCTAGCCTGCAGTTCAGTGGTACACAATTAAAATTTCAAAAATATTGTAGTAGTTGTTAAATGATAGAATTCAATTAAATTTTAGATAATTAACTTTCAACTTTAATCGAATGTTTTGATTTAGAAGATGCAGATCTCTTCCATTGGTCCAAATTGAATCCTTAACTAAGGAAACGAAATTACATTACACAACAATTGATTTCAATATTGTCAACCTTTCTACATATTCTAGGTATAGGAAGATGTGGTGTGAGTGCCAATGAGACAACTCTCCATCCAAATAACAATTTATAAAAGTAAACCATTATAGGTCAATGTACGGCCTTCAACACGGAGCCTTGGCTCACACCGAACAACAAGCTATAAAGGGCCCCAAAAGTACTAGTGTAAAACCATTCAAGCGGTAAAACCAACGGTCTAGTATATATAAAAAGCGAAACGAGAAACACGTATAAATTACATAAACAAACGACAACTACTGTACATCAGATTCCTGACTTAGGACAGGTGCAAACATTTGCAGCGGGATTAAACGTTTAATGGTACCAAACCTTCTCCCTTTTTCTGAAACAATAGTATAACATCACAACATAGAAAACACACGATAAAACATCAATTGGAAGGCTTAACTCAATCAAAACGTAAATTAACACACTATGAGCGAATAAATTCGATCTGTGATACCTGAAAGTAAATACATAGTTAATAAAATATTAGGAACAAATATTCAAGGCCAAAAGCAAACAAACAAGTCCAAATAAAGCCATGGCAAAACACTACCGCGAAATATTAAACCCTTAGAAAATAATCACTTTTGAAAAAACGGTTTCATAATATATACAGGTAAATGAAAAATAACTTTGTCGTTTTAGGTATACTTTTCTGTCTATATAAAATCTTCCAATAATTAGGAATACCAAGAAAGGTCTGTCATATAAATACCTAATTTAACACTAGATACATAAGGGTAAATATCAACAATAAAACTTCCTGTACAGATTAAAGGAGAATGATCTTGATGTTAATACAAATGTAGTACGAAGAAGTGAAAATTAGTAGATATTCCAAATAATCAAAGCTGGTATACAGACAAGATCCATATTAACATAAAACAACGAAAAAGCATTAAAAACAGTATCAACAGGTCGAACCAACAAGAAAGCACGATTTGAGAGCACTCGCAGTCACTGACAGCTAGTTAAAAGCCAAAAACAATTAATGATAAAAATCATGCATCAGAGACTAAAATCAACTAAAACACATCCCAGGGATTTAGTATTTTAACGTCATGAACAGTCAGAGAAGACATGACTTGTGCAATGCCAAAATAAATGTATCGACAGGTAGTAGGATAGTGAGGAGCTACTTCTTAAGAGATAAAAATTAATGTGTGTGTCTCTAAACATCCGCCTCAAAAGAAGATACAACTTAGTTATGTTTTAATTTGCTAATGACAAAATCGATATTAGTGCCAATGTAAACTATATTCAGAGATCTAATTACAATATTGGTGCGATAACCCTTACTTATAAGTTTGTTTAAAGGTTCGATGAGTTTACACGGATCACATAGTGATTTCCTCGCTTTAAGTACAATATTACCGTAAAATTTAGGATGTGAAATACCATTTTAATAAGTTTTCTACAGGTACAGCCAAATTTACTAATCAAATCTTTGTATCTATGAAAGAATTTAGTAAAAGTTTTAAGTAATTTATGGTATCGAAATCCCTGACACAATAATTTCCCAGTGATGCATTGATTAAGTTCGTTAAAATCTATGACATCAGAACACACACGGGCATACCGAGCGAGTTGGGATATATAAACACCGTATGATGGAGCCAAAGGCACATCGCCGTCTAAAATGGAAAATTAACAATAGGAAATGAAAAATCGTCTCTTTTGTCGTAAATTTTAGTATGTAGTTTCCGTTCTTTTTTCATTCTTTATATGAAGACAATCAAAGATACCCCACCCACCCACCCCCAAAAAAAGAAACAATGGCCGTCTTTCCCCTCAGAGCTCTTCAGCTCTTTGATTTAGCCATGTCGGCCATCTTGGTTAGTGGGTGGGGTCATTAGACACCTTTTTTAAACTAGATACCCTAATGATGATTGTGGACAAGTTTGGTTAAATTTGTCTTAGTAGTTTCAGAGGAGAAGATTTTTGTAAAAGATTACAAAAATTTACGAAAAATGGTTAAAATTGACTATAAAGGGCAATAACTCCTTAAGGGGTCAACTGACCATTTTGGTCAAGTTGACTTATTTGTAGATCTTACTTTGCTGAACATTATTGCTGTTTACAGTTTATCTCTATCTATAATAATATTCAAGATAATAACCAAAAACGGCAAAATTTCCTTAAAATTATCAATTCAGGGGCAGCAACCCAACAACGGGTTGTCCGTTTCATCTGAAAATTTCAGGGCAGATAGATCTTGACCTGATAATCAGTTTTATCCTGTCAGATTTACTCTAAATGCTTTGGTTTCAGAGATATAAGCCAAAATCTACATTTTACCCCTATGTTCTATTTTTAGCCATGGCAGCCATCTTGGTTGGTTGGCCAGGTCACCAGACACATTTTTCAAACTAGATACCCCAATGATGATTGTGGCCAAGTTTGGTTAAATTTGGCCAAGTAGTTTCAGAGGAGAAGATTTTTGTAAAAGTTGACGGACGACGGACGCCAAGTGATGAGAAAAGCTCACTTGGCCCTTTGGGCCAGGTGAGCTAAAAATGCCTTTTTTGGCCCCTTTTTAACCCCTAATTCCTAAACAGTTGGGACCATAACCCCCAAAATCAATCCCAACCTTCCTTTTGTGCTATTGCACCTTGTGATTAAATTTCATAGAGATTCATTCACTTATACTAAAGTTATTGTCCGGAAACTAAATGTCATCAAACGACGACGACGACAACGTGATAGCAATATACAAATGCAAATTTTTTGCGATCGCATAAAAATGGACTCTCAGATGTTTCAAATTTCAGCAGCATTTATAGGAGTTTCTGGGTAGGATAGATCATTTCTTTATTCTTTAACTCTTATGTCATTTTTCTCTATTATTTATATTCTTTTTTTACCTATTTTTCTCTATTCTTTCTTTTGTTTTTTTGCCCTTTATTCTGTGTGTTTTGCCAATTATTCTCTATTCTGTAAACCCCATCCAAACCCTCATATAGTGTTTAAGAAAAATCATTCTGAGATGTCATTTGTACTTGAACATTTCAATGATAAGGCTATGAAGAGTCAAGAGAGAATATTTTCCCGCCAAAATTTCAATGGCTAATATCTCGAAAACAAGCACATTGACCTATATTTTTTTGTTGCTCTTTCGGTTCCTTTAATAATTCCCTATCAATTTATACTAGTGTTATGAAAAGCTTGTTATTTTGAAACTGAGTAGCGAACCTCCTTAAGCTTTTCTCAATCATTAAGACAAAGGTGCATAAAAATGTTGTGTCATGAATTTTTCTCAATGGCATTTGTTAAGAAACAAGTGTGTTTAAATTTTTGTGTCATGTATTAAAACAACATATTCCTTTTTTTTTCCATTCCTTGCATTATCAATTCAATATAAAACAGATTATTTTTACATTGTGTTTTCATCCAGAAAGATTATTTGATAATTGTTGTGTAATGCCAAGTGCCAAATATTTCATGCAAAACAGTTCAGGACAGGTAATAACAACAACCAATATAATAGGTAGGTAATGCATTGTAGGTCAACAGGAAAATAAGAGTTGGAATTTTGGGCTGCCACTGTGAAAAAATCAGTATGTTGGATAAGGGCTGAAATTCTAGGGACCTTTAAAAGAATCGTTGAAAGAAATTTTTAATGTGTGAGAGCTTTACACCCTACCTATATGAATCATAAGATTAACATCCATAACGAGACTGGACATGGCTGTCTAATTATATATCCCACATAATTCCAGCACTGGACCAATTGGGGAACAGGTTTTGATTGATTGATTGATTGTTGCTTGTATATCGTCCAATGTTAATTATTTCATGAATATTCTGATCGAACACAAATTAACATGTAAAACAAAAAGTAGGTTCGTAAGATGGGACAACTGGAATAAAGGGTTGGAAATGAATAGGGTTAGAGAAAGAAAATTTAAAGATGTACATGAGATAAAAAGCCAATAAAAATTATTACTATGAGATTATCAATTCATCAATGGATCTTTACCTTTATGTTTCTCATTTTATCATAATTCTGATATAAGGGTCTGGATGGTTGGTCTTTCATTTCTTTATTCTTTAGTTTTTTAGACCATTTTTCTCTATTCTTTATCCTTTTTTGCTCATTATTCTCTATCCTTTATATTTTAACACCCCATTATATTTTTTTTTTGCCCTTTATTCTGCCATTTTTACCCATTATTTTCTATTCTGTAAACCTCTTAAATGATTTACATTTCTTCAAATACTAAAATGTGATTGGTCTGCTAGAATTTTCCCCCTTGATTTACACTTGGATACACCATGTTGCAAAAACTACTTTCCTAACCAATGAAACACTATGACAATTTCACTATGATATAATCATTGGCTATCAGCATAAATGCAATCATTGGGCCACCCTTAACAAATTCTTAGTTTGATGTTGCCATCCTATGCCTTGTAGGGTTAGGTAGGTAGGTAGGTAGGTAGGTAGGGATTTTTTTTTAGCTAACAACATAAGCTACATGTTTTAGACAAGAAAACGACATTTTTTAAATTTTATAAGTATTTGTGTCATAATTTTTTTTGGGTAGGCTACTGGTAGGCAACATCAAATAATATAAATATGATTTTAGGCCTTGGGTTTCAAGAAAGTTGAAAATGAAAAAAAAAAGCCTGTCCCAAGTCGGGCACCTGACATAGTTCAGTGGTTGTCGTTGGTTCATGTCTGTCATATTTGTTTTTCGTAAATTGTTTTGGTTTTAAATTTGGCCATTAGTTTTCTCAATTGAATTGTTTCATATTTTTTATGTCGGGGCCTTTTAAAGCCGACTATACGGTATGGGCTTTTCTCATTGTTGAAGGCCGTAACGATTGCCTAAAATTGCTTATATCCACTTCATTTGAACTTTGGTGGATACTTGTCTCATTGGCAATCATACCTCACCTCTTATTTTTATATAGATGTGTCGGAAGAGATGAATGGCCCCGCTCCCAAAAAAAGCTTGAAGCCATTTTTAGGAGTGAAAATTTTCAAAGTACAAAGCCCGGCAAAATTTAGCGGAGCAGAACAAAACATAAACTCGATCTGTAACTCATCATAGTAGAATCACTTACTTTAAATCAGCTCAATATGTGAAGGTGTTTAGAAAAAAAGTCTGTATAACTGTTATTTTCACAAAATTTTCAAAGTCCAAACCTGTAGTTTTGACAAAAGCCAGCAGAGCAGAACCAAACATTAACTTGATCTGTAATTCATCAAAGTTAACTCACATACTAAAAATCAGCTAAATATGTGAAGGCGTTTAGAAAAAAAAAAACGTACAATTGTTATTTTCACGAAATTTTCAAAGTCCAAAGCCCTTAATTTCAGTAAAAATCAGCGGAGCAGAACCAAACATAAACTCTATCTGTAACTCATCACAGTAGCCTCACATACTAAAATTCAGCTCAATATGTGAAGCCATTTAGAAAAAAAGTCTGTATAACTGTTCGTTGCAGAATGACGGAATGACAGAATGATGAATAAGGGTAAAACTATATGGCTTCGACCTAAGTCAGCAGGGGCCATAAAAAATGTTACTTTGAGAATTATAAGGATAAAACACATTGTACACAAAGGTTATTTACTTATATTCAGTTTGTCAGTTAATTGGCCCAATAGAAAAATTTCTAGAAAAAAGTGTCAAATCCTTGAATATTCTTTTTTTCTCTTCAAATCTATATCTTATATAAAACAATGTATATGGAAAATGAAAAGATATGGAGTAAATGTACATGGGACAAAATCGCACACAATACATAGAAATTATCAATGAACAGGGCTTTTATTCCTGTTCTTCATCTTGAGAGTTGATGTAGGGTTCACTAGGTGTAGATATACTGTTTAAAGGAAATGCACTTTTCTAAATAATGTTTTTGTAATGTCAACAGTCGTTTCCTCAATATTTGATTTATTAGTTAATTGAAGCTGGTTTTTAAACTTCTTATTTACATAATTTCTATTTATTTAATGATCCATGCCCAGTCAGACATAAATGACAACAATGTTCTAACGTAAATGAACTGTTAATAAAATTAATTACATTTAATGGTCATGTTTACTGCTATAGTTCCTTTTCTTTATTAAAATCATCATCGATTGATGCGTCTGTTGTCAATGATTTACTTTGCATGTTAATGCAATATTATGATCGAGGCATTGTATGGGTTTTTTAATTGTGTGATTATTGTTAATGTGTAATTTAGCTACAGCTAATGTTCCAACTCATTCATGCACTGCTGACATTAGAGACAGAGTTCACGGCTTACTATGGTTTATTTGTGCTTCGTACCGATATCTTGGGTTAAGCCATTTGCACCTGATTTTTACAGTTTGTTCTTATGTTGTGCTGTAAGTTGTAACACCACTGACCCAGGTTAGGGGAGGGTTGAGCCCTCACAAACATGTTTAAACCCGCCACATTCTTTATGTGTCTGTCCCAAATCAGGAGCCTGTATTTCATTGGCTGTCAGATTTGTTTTTCATAAATTGTATTGTATAAATTAGGTCATTATTTTTCTCCTTTGAATTGTGTCACATATTTAATGCGGGGGACTTTCATAGCTGACTATACAGAGTTTTTCTCATTGTTAAAGGCTGTACGATGACCTATAATTGCTCACATCCCCATCTTTTAAACTCTAGCGGCTAGTTATCTCATTGGCAATCATACCACATCTTCTTTTTTAATATATAACTATAAAGTTGTATATTTTTGAAGAGTTTAAATTTCCCCGATTTCAAGGGTCCATCCTTTTAATGAGTTTATTTTCACATTTTCTCGTTTAGAGATGATATTTAATTGATTTTATCTGCGTCATGAAATTAGCAAAATTAAACCCCTTGCTAAAAGGAGTTGTTAAAGGTGTATTTCTTAAACCTTAATTGTTTGAGTAAATTAAATTTAATGTGTGTGCATTGCAAAATGTATTATTTTTGAAATTATAATGACAAAATTGTACATCTGCTTCAAATAAAATTATAAAGATATTAGCCTGAAATAGGAATAGATTTCATTTTGGTCTTCTTTTCTAGAAATTTGTCATCTTTTTCAACCTTTTTTGATGATTTCATACGTAGGCTGCTGTAGCACCACCTTTTGTACATTGAACTTCTGGTTTTTAAGTATGTATTAGATTGATTGATTGATTGGTAATTGCTTTACGCCTAATCAGCACAAAAAGGCTATATCGCGGTGAGAGATATTTTAAATATTATAAGAAGACGTGTTCTTTTTAAAAATCAGACAAAAAGTCTTTCAATTTACTATAGTATGTATTAGCACAAGGGCAATTAACAAACAGTAAAGGCTAAATACAAAGTACATTTCATTAAAATACATAAAATATTTGACTGACAACTACAATATTAATATAATATAAATTCAGATATTATTGCGATTTTGGAAGAAGTGACAAAATGCGAGATTCATTATTGGGATTTCAGGAAAATCTACATTCTGATGTATCAGATATCAGAATGGGAGTTCTTATTATTGTAATCGTCACAATGTTGCATTATTCACATTAATAAAAATCTCGTAATAATTTCTGAATTTACAGTAATTAATATTTTTTTTAATACATCATTCTTAACTTAAGACAGCTCAGAAATTTGAGAAGAGCACCTCTTTAGTATTTGTAAAACACACTGTTGAATTCATGGAATTATAATTTTGAATTAACACTATCATAGTTATAAAATTTAAGTTTTTAGATACTTTTGTCTTACGGGTCTCTCTTTCCTTCTGATAATTTTGACAATGCCTCATGAAGTGGTTTTAATCTTCAGTTTTATTTGGCATACATACTTTACATGTTAGTCTTGTATGTTTTTTAATTTTAGTTCATTTATATGTTTCGGAGTCTAGTGTGACGTCCATTTTCACTGAACTATAGTACGCATTTTTGTTTAGGGGCCAGCTGTAGCCCGCCTTCCAGGTGTGGGATTTTCTGGCTGTGTTGAAGACCCATTGTTGCCCTTGGGCTGTTTTCTGCTCTTTGGTCAGGTTGTTGTCTCTTTGACACATTCCCCATTCCCATTCTCAATTTTATTTACAAAATCTTTCATTTATAGAAATTTTATTGTATCTCCCTACTATTGATTTGAAGATTAAGAGCAATTAAAAGAAAATAACACACAAATTTTTCATGTCTGAAGTGCTTTTCTGGATTTACCTTCATCGTGAACGTTCAACATAAATATTCTAAAAGCCAGGGATATATAAATATGCTGCAACTTTTATTAGAAGCTATATGACCAAAATGGACCTTAAAAGAATACCCAAATTCATGTAAAGTCAACAAGGGAGTTGGAATCTTAGTTTATTAATAATTTCTTAATTTATCAACAGGGAATTTTGAAAAAATGTTACCCGATATATCATTTCAGTACTGAGGCACTGACTAAGCAGCAAATTATACCCTCTGGAAATAACAGTCCACCAGCTGTGGTACCGATGTTATATATCATTTCAGTACTGAGGCACTGACTATCGAGATAATTATACCCTCAGGGAATAACAGTCCACCAGCTGTGGTACCGATGTCATATATCATTTCAGTACTGAGACACTGACTATCGAGATAATTATACCCTTTGGGAATAACAGTCCACTAGCTGGGGTACCGATGTTATATATCATTTCAGTACTGAGGCACTGACTATCGAGATAATTATACCCTCCAGGAATAACAGTCCACCAGCTGTGGTACCGATGTTATATATCATTTCAGTACTGAGGCACTGACTATCAAGCTAATTATACCCTCTGGGAATAACAGTCCACCAGCTGTGGTACCGATGTTATGTATCATTTCAGTACTGAGACACTGACTATCGAGCTAATTATACCCTCTGGGAATAACAGTCCACCAGCTGTGGTACCATTGTTATATATCATTTCAGTACCGAGGCACTGACTACCGAGCTAATTATACCCTCTGGGAATAACAGTCCACCAGCTGTGGTACCGATGTTATATATCATTTCATTACTGAGACACTGACTACCGAGCTAATTATACCCTCTGGGACTAACAGTCCACCAGCTGTGGTACATTATACCCTCTGTGACTAACAGTCAACCAGCTGTGGTACCGACCAAGTGCTAGTAAATGGATACAGCACTTAATTAATTTTGTGCGTCTGAAGTGCTTTTAGGGACCAGTCACAAGTGTGCACTAAAATCAAATCACGTTTTTTTTCAAGTTGTTATAAGTGTCAGAATGAGTTTTCAATTTGATAGCTTTCGATCATCTAATAAATATGAAAGGTTAAAATATATCTTTAAATAAAAGACCTTTTTAACTTATTGTCATCCTGATTATATGGTTTTAGTTTAACACTGGATGTCAAACAGTGATCCATTATCACCTTTTTTATATCCAACTGTATGTTTCCGATGCTAGTATTGTGTAGAAGATTGACGAGAGTTGTATCTCAATAAACAATTTACAGTTTTCCAATTATAATTTACATTACAAAAAAAAATAGAATTTCAATAGAATCTTTTCCCGTGTTGTGCTGCTGATTATTAGCCACTGGAGAACGCTTCCATAAAAATTTTTATTGAATTTTTTTTTGAAGAATTCAAGACAAATTTAGATCAGGTGGAAGGATAATAAACTTATATACTTTTTAAAGCACAGAATTTAAATCAATTAAAGATTATTATGGTATGATTTCAAAGGTGATGATGATGTAGTGACAGTGAGTGTTACAAGCCATGAAGATACCATTTGTAATTTAAAGGATAGAAAATAAGTGCAGAATGTTATTCCTTAAATGTTTTTTACCTCTAGGAATTGGACTAATATTTCTTTGGAACAATGGAATTCATGGTTAGTTATATTTTCTCAATATTTATCATTTTAACATGAAGCATATATAAAAAATCTATATATCAAAAAGGTCATATAAAAAGACAGCAACCCAAGGACACAAAAACATTGAAGGAAAAAATTTCAACATATGATTGACATTAAGTATTATTAATGAATTTGCCTGCGATAAAACAATTATGTTTATAATTTATATACTAAATTTACACTACATCTGCAAAAAGGCAAAACATACAGTGGAATCATCATTATTTGTGGGATAGCATTTTCGTGAGATTTCGTGGGTTAAATGGTAAAGTATAAATTTAAATGTTCAACGAAGTATAAATTTTCTATAGACTTGTATGCAGACTTTGGTAAAACCGCGAAATCAAATATCCACGAAATACAATTTTTCCTCAATCCACAAAAAGTTGTATCCAAAAAGAAAATTAATCCACAGTATAGAGTGAGTGAACCATATTCGCCAAATAATTCGTACATTCCCATTTACATCCGACCTACATTCGAATATTTGGAACTTTTTATGTAGGTTTCAGAAATTTAACTATATGAAAAAATTTTTGATAAGGGAAAAAACATTGGTTAAATGTTCTAAAAACAAACGCAACTCAAGAGGAAATCAAGTTGTTCATGTACCATGGGGGACACATTTTCGCCGCAATGTATGATATGACCATCCTCATTATCCTGGTATATTATAAAAACGAATGTTTGCAATAACATGAATTAGCTTGAGAGATCATTCCTATTCGATTTTTCTCACAAATCTTTACGTTAAGACAGTGCATGATTGCCATATAAATCTTACATAATTGCCAAAATCGTTTAAAAACACCTGTGTATTTCTTTATATGTGCGAATAACCTTGGAAATGGGGTAAAGAGGAATATCAACAGTTCGAACATTACAAACAGCCTTTACCATCTTTTTAGGCAAGTATTGGGTAAAGGCACAAAAATTCTACAGAAGAAATAGCAAAACGGCGAAAATGTGTCCAAGGCGAATATGAGCCACCCACTCTATGTATTATTGTTGACAAGAGATAATCTACAAATTTGGACAAAAATTGGTGTCATTTAAAAAATCAGACAAATGATCCTTTATTATACTAAAACTATTAATTCTAACATCATATCACTTGTCTACCTATAAAATTAAACAGATACAGAATTAAAAAAAAAATTCAATGCAAAGTTGAGGATCAGTATAAAAATAAGATGTGGTATGATTGCCAATGAGACAACTCTCCACCAGAGACCAAATGACATAGAAGTTAACAGCTAAAGGTCACTGTAACGCCTTCAACAATGAGCAAAACCCATACTGCATATATAGTAAGCTATAAAAGTCCCAGAAATGACAAGTCATTTTATTTGTCCTACAAAACTGCAAATTTTAATTTCAACAAGCTAGGTAGTACACTGCCAGGATACTACGATTTATAAGCTTGGATAAAATGTAACATATTGAAGAACCAGTGCTTGTTTTTTACAAATAATACTGGACTGTTATGTTTCAGTTCATAATTAAATCGGATAATCTTTATTGATGAATTTAAATATGCTTTAACAATTTTTTATCATCATAACATTATCAACCTTCTGACATTATACAAAAATGCAAATACATGAAATAAACTATTACTATATTTACCACAAAACAATTACGAAACGGGTAAAATTAGTCTTTCAAGGGTACATTATAATACACGATCTTCCAATTAAAACATATGTACATTTTCCCAGGAAATTTTTACGTCAGAAAGCAAACATCTTCACGTCACAATGTCATGACGTGTTGTCCCGAAATGACCCCAGGTCAGCTTAAAGTCAAATACATGAAATAAACAAAGACATGAAATACACAAAGACATGAAAAAAACAAAGACATGAAATAAACAAAGACATGAAAGAATAAAATACTACACAGGGCGCAGTGGTCGAATCCTGAACAGTTGGGGTAAGTATGGACACAATATTCAAGCTTGATACAGCTCTGAATTTGGATTGTGATTAAATATTTGACACAGCATAGGTTTCTTACACAGAATGAATTTGGTCTAAGAACTGAAAAATTTGAAATTGGTCATTTACCTATTATGGACTGGTTCACTATCCAAAATCTAAATACATGGTTAGATTCAGCTTATCAAAGAACCCCAAGAATTCAATTTTTGTTAAAATCAAACTAAATTGAATTTTGGACCCTTTGAACCTAATTAATGTGGACCAATTTGAAAACCAGTTCCAAAAATCAAAAATCTAAATACATGATTAGATTCAGCATACTAGTATTAAAGAACCTCAAGAAAAGTATTGTTTTTGGCAATTTTTCCTAAACAGTTAGGCCATTACCCCCAAAATCAATCCCAACCTTCCTTTTTTAGGTATTAAACCTTGTGGAACAATTTCATAAGAGATCCATAAACTGTCTGAAAACCAGAAAATCCTTGTTTTTCGGCCCCTTATTACCAGACGGTTGGACCATAACCCCTAAAATCAATCCCAACCTTCCTTTTGAGGTATGAAACCATGTGGTACAATTTCAAAGAGATCCATTCACTTCTACACAAGTTATTGTCCTGAAACATGAAAAATGCTTAGTTTTGGCCTAATTCCTAAACAGTTAGGACAGTAACCCCCAAAATCAATCCCAACCTTCCTTTTATGGTATGGAACCTTGTGGTATAACTCGAAGAGATCCATTCACTTTTACTCAAGTTATTGTCTGGAAACAAAATGTCTTCAGACGACGACAACGCAGACGACAACAAAGTTATACCATTATATGGCCGCAAAAATTTTGTGGTCAGTTAAAAAAAAAATTAAATAAATAACTGATGATATGATGGCACAAGTTTCTTTTGACTGCTACATGATCACTTTTCACTTTAAGTGACCTTGACCTTGCATTGACATTCCAACAATTTTCACGACAAGCTCCATCATGTCCATTATTTTGAGGGTGATTCTTATACATATATAACCCTCAAAATAATGCTGAGGGGTAAAATTATGATTTATGAATATTACACCTAAAATATTCTATCTACATCTATGTTCCTGAGTTGCATACTAGAAATCATGAAAATGTAGCATGAGGAATAGCAATCAAGAGTGGGAGTTTAAGGAGATATACAAGATCCTCTCCTTCTGAACTGATTTCAGAAAAAAAAAGAGGTCATGAATTGTACATGCAAACTCTAGGGTGGAGCTCTCCACTTGTTAGCCTGCTGTGGTGATTATTGAAATGTTAATTTGAGTGTTTTTTTTCTCAGAACTATCTACCAAATTTTATAATTGGAAAACAACCACCCTAGTTGGTTTAGAGCTTTTCTGTTTAGTGAAAATCTATTTGGCGGATTGGATTGCTTAAAAAAACACAGGAATAAAATTAACATCATATTTTGCAAAGTTCTGTGGATTTATTTATTTTGGGGGTTACTATATTTTGTAGATTGAAGGAAAACATGTATATGTTTGGGTAATTAATTTTGTAGTTTTGACCAAATCTGCATACTGTAAATTCAGAAATTATTGCGAGGTTTTTATTATTGCAAATAATGCGACTGGGTAAACATCGCAATAATAAAAACTCGCATTCAGATATTTGACAGATATATCTGTATGCAGTTTTTCCCCGAATAGCAATAATTAATCTTGCAATTTTGTCCATTCTGCAAAAATCGCAATAATAAATGCATGCAATAATTTCTGAATTTACAGTACCATAGAAAATGGCATTTTGTTGAACACTTGAATTCGTGGCTACCTATACAGACAAAATCCACAAAAATTGAAACTCATCGAGTAATAATGTATTCACTGTAAACTCTTTTTTTAATTGCAGGTTCTACAATCAAAGAAGTGTTCTACAAGAAATTGGTTCCTGTTGCCACCCTGTGGACATCACGATCAGTAATGGCGTGGCAAGTTAGAAAGATTGAATTTATGGATTGTATTTACTTGTGTGTGGGCTATGATGATTGTAATGCAGTTGTTTATCGTACTTTAAGTGACAACACGACAATCTGTTTGCCGTTAAGATATACCTCCAACCCAGGAAATGCATATACACCCCTCTCAACAGATACAGTATATACTGTGATAAACAGAATAACTTAATTCATTAAATATATAATTCAAAACATCTTGGGGTTTAATTTTCTTTCAAGGTTGAACTGGGGCCTCGGTGGCCAAGTGGTCTAAGTAGTTCTACTACTGTAATCACTAGCCACTCAACACTGACATGACTGAGGTTGTGAGTTCCAACCCCGCTCGTGCAGGTGCACTCGACTCCAATCTTAATTGACTAGGATTGTCAGTTTTCCTATCAAAGGTCGGTGGTTTTCTCCGGGCACTCCGGCTTCCTCCACCAATAAAAACTGGCCGCCACGAAATAGCCCAAAAGTGGTGCTTAAAAGTGGCGTTAAAACACCAACAATCAATCAATCAATCAATCAAGGTTGAACTTATCTTAACCCCTCAAATATCTAACTTTCTGTAAACATGGTAAACAACAACATGAACAACTCCTTAAATATAAAAATAAGGAGATGTGGTATAATTGCCAATGAGACAACTATCCACCAGAGTTCAAATTAAGTGGCTGTAAGCAATTATAGGCAAACGTACGACCCTCAACAATAAGAAAAATCCATATGGTATAGTCCGCTATAAAAGGCCCTGACTTTGTGAAATTTGTGATACAATTCAAATGAAAAAACTACAGCCATAAGTATATTTAACATATCCTACAATATTATAATAGGATTAAACACATTTTCTCTACAAATCAGTGTTGTGTAAACTGGGGCAATTAACTCACATTAACTGAATAAAAAGCCAAACGACTTTGATGTAAAGTTTGTATGTCATCAGGCCAGTTAAATACACATCAATAACCTTTAGACATCTAGAAAAAATGTGTTCGATTCTTATAATTCTCAACCCAATTATTTGGGGTTTTTTTTTTTCAATTTCAGGAATCCGCATTAGCATTAGGCATAAATACAACATTGTCAATGATTGTGAAATCAACGTAGTGTTTACTTTATGTTACAAAAGTAGTTTCTGCAATAACGTTTATCAAAGTACCTATACCAAGGATAAAAATTCAATCACATTCATTTATTTGTAGATATGGAAACCTGTTAAGAGTTATAATAGATATTTTTTTTATAAATCTCATTTTTCAATTAACACTGAAGTTGGTGAGTACGAACCCAACTCATGGAGAGGTGCATAGACTCTGATCTTAACTGACAAGGATTGCAAGTTCCACCACCAAAAAAATTGGCACAAATGATATAGTCCCAAAGTTGCTGAATGTGAAGCTAAACTCCAACAAACAAACAAACACTTATATGTTATATAATACGATTCTATGTAATAATACTTACTGCACCACTAGCTCCATGTACTAAAATAGTTTCTCCTGCTCTCGCTCTACCTCTAAAAGAAAAAAGAAATTTGCTCTAATTTTTTTTAGAAACATGTGTCATGTATACTGAAAAGTTACCACCAAATTATTTAATATGAAACAGATGTTGTGTAAACATCAATGAAACAAAAATAACAACATTATTTACAATACCAATGTTCAATGGGTTTTTTACTGTAAAGGGAACACTTCATATCAAATAATTTAGCTGATTTTTGTTATTATAAGAAGAGAATATAATATGGCTTTTTCAATATCACATCCGTATCAACCCGAGACATCAATATAATCCATAGAGCTCTGCATGAGAGATTATATTGGTTGAGGGTTGATACAGTGTGTGATATTGAAAAAGCCATATCATATACACTTTATTACATAACTCAAGTAGATGTTTTTTTCATGTGTCATGACGTAATATAGATTAGAGGCTTGATATAGCCTCTTTCTATGTTGTAATGTTACACTTTTATATAGCCCTTTATAGCTTGCTGTTCGGTGTGAGCCAAGGTTCCGTGTTGAAGGCCGTAATTTGACTTATAATCAGTCAAGGGTCTAACTTAAATAAGTTATTAGAGAAAAATAACATACATTTGTTATTGAGGGCTAAAAAATCAAAAATCTGTGATAACATATGTATGTTACATGTTTCAAAGGGGCATTATACATCCTTTATTTTGTTAAATTGTGTACTAGTTCTATTGATATTATAATTGTCTTTATGTATATTAAACTTTAGAAAGATATAACAGCCCATAGTTTGCCCATCATGCATAACACACCCATGTTATTACAGAAAAAATAGGCCTGCAATAACTAAAGGTTGTTACTACAGCTTCTCTACATCTCTTGAAAGCCTTTTCTCCTACATATATCACAATGTATTTTAATTTATTGTAATAAATAATGATAAGAGCATGTAATGAGGTTCTGCGCAAGCTTCCTAGTCATTCCCAAGTGTCTCATGTAATAAGTTAAATGCCTGTAATAACTAAGCCTTGTTATTACAGGTAAGTTATCGCTTAAAAGCCTTGTCTCATTGATATACCATGGTTGATCAAAAATGTATTAATTGAATTGGAAAATTAGTTTTCAAGGTTATGTATTAAGTTACTGCGCAAGTTTCAAGAATTCCCAAGTGCCCACAGAAAATAAAAATTTTTATGGTACATTTAATTGATAACAAACATATGTTACTACAGATTAAGAGAAAGTATCCGTAATAACACATGTATGTTATTTTTCTCTAATAACTTATTCAAGTTACACCCTTGACTGATAATTGTTTACTTTTTACACATTGTGACTTGGATGAAGAGTTGTCTCATTGGCACTTATACCATATCTTCTTATTTCTATTTGCAACTGTGACTGATATCGATATAATCACGGATGGCTGATACAGTACGATTGCCATTGGTCGTATTACACATACAATTTACTTTTATTTTCTTGTAAGTATATAATAAATCCGATAACATCTGCATTACAACTCAGAAAGGGTAAGGAAAATCTCTGATTAAACAAGGCTGTCAAATTTTTCGAAATTCTAAGGATTTCTACCCCAAGAATACCTTACCTTAGCTCTATTTAGCAAAACCTTACAGAATTTTGGGTCCTCAATGGTCTTCAACATTTTACTTTATTTTGACTTTTTAAGTTTTTTATTCGAGCGTCACTGATGAGTCTTATGTAGATAAAACGCACATCTGGTGTACAAAATTTTAAGCCTGGTATCTATGATGAATTTATATACTTTTGATCACCAGAGAGAGAGAGGGCAATTAATTATTTTGACTTCCAACTTTTTTCTCCTTGATAATCTTTTGGTAGTTGGAGGTCATGAGTTCATTCCCCTGCTAGGGGAAACAAACACTTGAAAATTGGTATTTGCTGCTCCTCCACTAAGTATGCAGCATTTAGAAGTAATGGCAAAGACTGGTCTGTGCAGAGTCAGAATAACATGTCCAGGTAAGGTGACTTGACTTCCACCATCGGTGTGAACTAGTATGTTTAAATTCAAGCTCAACATGTAGTTTTAGTACAAAGCAGAGTTCATATCAATATTAGATTAACATGTGATCATTGTAATCCTGACATGCATGTAATATTTTGAGACTGGACATTACAACATCAATCAATTCATCCATTCATGACTTCACATTAAAGCAGCTTTGGTTATATAATTTTTTTCAAAACAACTTAAATTTCAACATATAAAAGTGACAATATACCTGTGGGTTTATAGGCTGTATAATAAGGAACAGCTTACTATATAGCTATGGACCTATAGGCTGTATATTACAAAAAGCTTATTATGTAACTGTGGCCCTAAAGGATGTACAAGAAAAAGCTTGGTCATATAAGGAATAACTTACGATATAACTGTGGCCCTATAAGCTGTATAATAAGGAACACCAAGTGCAGCACCTTGCTCGAATGTTAAGTTTTCATCGAGAGGTTGTGTAAACTGTTCCTCTGTAAGACAAAACTCAGCATAGCCTCCTGTAACTGTTCTCATTGAAAATACTCGATCTCCTTCCTATATTAATGAATTTGTTTTAAACATAAGTTTTATAACTCTTAAACCTTATCAGTGATTGCATCATGTCATATCTTATTACTTTTTGATAATTTGATGTCAGAGACAGGGATGGGTACGATTACTGACAAATGTAATCGATTAATAATCGATTACATGAAGGTATTTTGTGCAATCGATTAATAATCGATTACTCAGATTTTTGTATGTAATCAATTGCAATCGATTACTTTATCAAAAGTAATTACATTACTTTTCGATTACTGTCAATTACATGCTTCAAAATTAAAAAAAAAAATAAAGTAAGTTAAACACATTTATGTTGATCAACGTTTGTATAGTGGAAATTTAGAACTTTACCAAAATAACAGCATTTAAAGCATTGTTTCCAATTTATAAGTTGACAGTTGTTATCTATATAGATGGAATCTCTTGCTGAGGATCAGAATTATTAAAAAAATCTTGAAATTTTGACTTTCAACATGAATTAAAGATGACATCGCATTCCATCAATCACTTATATATATGTTTAAGGTTTTTTCAATAATTTTGCTTTCGTACAGATTTAAGTTAGCTTTTTTGTTTTTATTCATTAAAAGCAGGTATATTTTAGCATAGTTATTTACAGTGTTGGAAGTTTTCTCTGAAGAAAATATAAAAAGGTAGAATTATTAAATAGTTCAGCTAATTTTAAAGATCAAAATTTTTAATTATAATGACAGACATGATTTAATCCTTTTGTTGGATAACCACCTTAATTATAGGTTATAAAACTGCCAATGGAGTACAATTTATAACCTGGGGCAAAATAATGTACATCTCCATCTTAATTAGACAAACAGTAATTGAAATAAAAACAAAGTATGTGTCTTATATAGTGATTAGAAGACTTTGATCATCTGATTAGTAAAGACAAGAAGTTTGTTAAGATTTTTTTATTCTCTAATAAAATTATAATCAGTATATATTTATAGTGTCAACGAGGGATACATGTATCTTTTTCTGAAAAGAATTTCAATGCATAGGCATTGGTTCATTGTTAAAAGGATTTTGTGTACTTTCTTATTTTTATATACATGTATATCATAACATTAAAAGAAATCAACTGTTTATCTATTCTAAGCTTAAATCTTATTGAAAATTATGCTTTTAGGAAATTTAATACAAATAAGCTTACTACTTTAAGGTGGCTCACCCCAATAAGGACCCCGGTAGAATTTTGTTATTTTCACATATTTTGTAGATCTTTTATGCTGAATCCAAAATGCAAAGAAAAAGGGGTCACCAGGCTCGTTTTCCCTCAAATGGAAGCGAAATGTGCGATTTTGACCCTATTTCCAAACATTTCAACCCTTTCAACAATAACGGCTACATGAAATTCAAAGACTTTTAGAACCATGTCAGTATGATTATTATGTGAAAAAAACATTAAAATTTGAAATGTGAACGTTTCTCTTGGTTGTTTTAGACCTAAAAGTCCTTTTATTTACAGATTTATGTCTAAATTTTGCATTTTCTAATTCCAGTTTAAGGCTAAAATGTTGGTTAAATCAATTTTTCGTAAAATTTCCCGGATTTTTTTTAAAACGGATATGTCAAAGCTATGAACTTTTCGAGCATTTTAAGGTAATAAAATGGGGTCACCAGGCTTTTAAAAAAGTTACGGACTTTTGTTTAACCCTTCTACCCCATGAGGTCTGATTTCAATGCACTCCAATAATTACTTTGTTGTGAATTCTTTATTGATGGCTTTATTAAAATAATGTTTGCAATTATATCAATGGACGATAGCTGAATATAAATGTGATTAACATATAACTGTTTGTTATAAAAAAGCGAAATTTTGATTATTTTGCGGTAATTTTGTCTGGCGCGAGTTGTTTCCCTCTAAATTGGCGCCATAATCGGACAACAGAAATTTCAGGGTCGCCATTGTGGATCAGCATACACCACTGATGAATACGACCATGTACATGAATAACAGACAAAGTGGCGAATAGACAACGATGCAGGTAGAGTCATTACATAAGAAAACATAGATTTTAATATTTTAGGCAGCCAAATGTTATCAGTATCACGAAAAATACAAAGTGGGAGATTGTCTCAAAATACTCGCTACTGTAGAAAATCTCTGCGCCTGAAACCTTGCATGGCTAAATTTCTGTTCTATGTATAATCGTTATGGCTGGTATCTTATTTATGTGTTTATTTGATCCTTAACAGGCAAGTTGTGAACATGAATAATCTGTTGGGGAAAAATATCGAGGATGGATAGGGTAGGAATGCCCTTTAGGGACTGTGCAATATTTATCTGAGGGTGGGACCATGTACAGCAAATATTTAGAGTCAAAAAAAACTTTTTATGCCCGCCAATATTTTTACAAAGTGGGGATAAAAAATTCTTGCCCTGTCAATTAATGAAAAAAATTCCTTGCCCTATGTAAAATCGTTATGGCTGGTAAATGTGTTTATTTGATCCTTACACATATGGAAACATGATAATTTTTAACTAAAATGCACAACATTCAATAATACATGTATATCAGGAATGATATTTAAACTCAAATGCATTTCAATATTATAAAGATTTTATTTTGTGAAGAAAGTCAACTTAGGAGCGCTGTGATTGGATGTATGGGTACAATATATGTTTTTAATTTATCTATGAATAACTGCAGTGTGTATATTTATAATATAAATTTTGAAACCTATTGAAATATTTTCTAGAGAATTATTCGAAAAGATTTCCAAATTTCATAATTTGGTGCAAAATGACGGTGGGCATGGATAACATAAACAAACTCCGTTGGAAGTTGGAAGTTGGTCATGATGCTATTTGGCTTCAATTTTAAAACAGAATAATAAAGTACTAACACCACACATAACTATTTTATCCAGGTTTCTATTATACAAAAGTGGTAAATTTAGAATATGTTAGTATTGCCGCATATGGCAGAATAAATAGTACCATTTTCCCTATACTGAAGATAGCAAGGGAAATCAAAATAAATCAGACTTCAGTTATGTTATACTATTTTGAAGCTTTTGATTAGTACATTTGATTTTTATCACAAAGAATAGAAAATTTTCACTGAGAACAATGCTGTGTTGAGAAAAGTGCTGATTCATCATAATAAGTCAAATTGATGGGTACTGACATGAATCTTTATTCTAGGATTTCAATATTAACTCTATTGTATAAAATGCACCAAACTATAGTTCTTTTGTATTTGTTTTCACCTTTCGCAATGATTAATTCAATTGGAAACACCAGAATTCAAGTCGCGACAAATATTTTTAACTGAGATATTTGCCTTCTTTGCTGTGTAATTTCTTAAATTTATCACTGGGGTATTTCTCTAGCCATAATTTATTAAAACCGAAATGTTCTGGTTAAGTTTGTACTGTTTATGGAGTAAGGCAATATTTAGTCATACTAGAAGCATTTTCAGTGTTAAAATTGTCCATCTAAGAAAAAAGAGGCCCACTTGAGGCTAAATTTAGATAGAATTTATATTCTCCTGTGTAAAGAATTGTTCACATTCTTGGCAATTCATGCAGCAAATATTTTAATAGTGCTTCATTTTGTAGTTTCTATCTTTTATTATATCAGGCATATATAATTTTCATTTTCTACTATTTGCAAGGACTTTTGTTGGAAATTAATACTCCCAAGGGACATAATTCAGCTTTTTCATAGATTAAGTTGTAATTCTTTTAATGTTTAAGAATTTAATTTTGTTATGTTAAATATTTATTTACAATACAATTGAAGTTGTTTTATGTTTAAGCATTTATTTACCATATGTTATGTTATGTTTAATGTACAAAACATTGTTTATAGTTTTCAGATATTTTATTTATACAGACAATGCTTAATAATAATGTACTATAAGCAATTTAATATTTTTTTAAAGTGCCAAACATTTATTTTTCTTATTTTAGCTTCAACATTCTTTGTTTTTTTTTTATACATTTGAGTTTAATGCTTTGATGCTCCTTTACTTTTATAAATAAAATGTGAGTACAATATACATGTGTACAAATAGGTTGTGTATATATATATATATATATATATATATATATTGTACATGTACATTTTACATATTATGTTGGTCAGTATTTCATTTTTTAAATGATTATTAAAAGCATAAACACAAAAAGTATATTGAAGCACTGTATTAGGTTATTTTGTTTTAGATTCAATTGTGTTTTTTTTTTAAAGTTATGTTTTCCCACAGAAATCACAAATATATGTATTGATAAGAACATTTAGACTTTTAAACATGTTGCATTCAGATAATATATAAGTATATGAACTAACATCATCTCAAGCCATTGATATGTTAAAGGTGCTGTTATTCAATTTGATTTTAATAAATAGTTTTAATCTTTATACTCTGATTTAATTTTTTTTTATGCACACACGAAGGGTCTTAAAAAGTGTGCGCCCGCCAAATGTTTGTTAAAAAACTTTTCGCCCGCTCATTATTTGCATGAAAAAGTATGTGCCCGTCCATGGTTGCACTGGCCCCACCCTCAGATAAATATTGCACAGTCCCTTACTGCCAAGCATCACAAATGTCCTTTTTGCGCTACCGTAAGGCTCAAATGAATCTTGTCCTTGATTTTTAATCGTCATTTGTAAAATCTAATTTTCTTAGCTACATGTACGTTAGGGTCAAATCGAGTAAAATATTTATCGTTAACGTCTAATGTGGGGTACCTTTATAACTGCCCTCGGACAAGGGTCCATGATTCCCACCCTATCCCCAACTCCCATTTCCTTCTCTTTAATCTAAAATATTTCCCCTTACTTCCACTTCCATCCCCTTGCTCCCAGACAAAAAATTGGCCAAATATATTGCCCAGAATATTCATCCCCCTCTTTTCGAATTCTGGTCCTTTCACCCAAAATCATGTTAGCTCGCATTCACATTCACCCCCTTTTACATTCACGCACCTGTCTGGGTCTGTTTGCACCCTTCCTTTTTTTTAATCGTGCTTTAGTTAGTATAGTTCTATAACATGATAAAATAAAGATGTTAAGTTTATTTTATTGTTTAAAAATAAAGTGACACACACAAGATCAAAGGGCACAGGCTGTTAAATACAATTATCTGGTCTTTTCTCTTTATAATCTTCATAAGATTTACTTCTACCCTCAGCTTCTACCAAACCAGTTACTTTTATTTTCACTTGAGACCAAGCTAACAGACCCAATACCCCTTTTCCCACCCCTGACTCCCTCTTCCTGATCCCTCATTCCAATGTTTGTTCCCTTACCTCTGTCCACCCCCTAAGAGTTTGATTGTTTTATTTGTTTTCTTGGGAATATAAATGGCCTAATTTGTAAATTTTTACCCCTACAGTACGAGGCAATACATTTTATTGATGGATTCGTCTTCATCATTATTTGTTTACAATTGCACCCCCGCCCTCTCTTTGGCTCTTTGGTATAAAAAAAATTTCTTAAGGTCAGGTATCAGGTTTAAACATTACATTGTAGGGCTTATTTAGTTTACCAAATAACACATACATTTGAGTTGAAAAGATCATTATTGTTTTGTGCTTAGTATTTTTAAATACAAAATTTGTGTATCCCTTATTCCAAACAGGGTACAAGTAACCTCAACATAATTTGGTTGACCCGAGAAGTCTGTATTCAACATATAAAAACAAAATCATTAATTATTTTTGCTGTGCATGTATTTTTATTTTGTTTGCTCATTATTGATCGCCACAAATTCTTCATTTTTTAGCTCACCTGGCCCAATGAATTCTTATCAAACTTGGCCACAATCATCATAAAGGTATCTAGTTTAAAAAATGTGTCTGATGACCCAGCCTGCCATTCAACATGACAGACATGGCTAGAAATAGAACATAGGGGTAAAATACATTTTCTGGCTTATATCAATGAAACTAAACATTTAGAGCAAATCTAACATGAGATAAAAATGTTCATTAGGTTAAGATCTATCTGCCCCGAAATTTTTAGATGAATCAGACAACGTGCTGTTGGGTTGCTTCCCCTGAGTTGGTAATTTAAGGAAATTATGCAGTTTTAATGCGACTGCAAAAAAAATTTGCGGTCGTATATTGGTATGACGTTGGCGTCGTTGTCGTCCGAACCCACATTGGTTTTCGCACTCTAACTTTAGTTTAAGTGAATGAATCTCTATGAAATTTTACCATAAGGTTCAATACCACAAAAGAAAGGTTGGGATTGATTTTGGGGGTTATGGTACCAACAGTAAAGGAATTAGGGGCCAAAAATAAGCATTTTTGTAATTTCCAGACATAACTTGTGTGTTAGTGTATGGATCTCTCTGACATTGTACCACAAGGTTCCGTATCACAAAGGGAATGTTGGGATTGATTTTGGGGGTAATTGCCTCAAAATTTTAGGAATTAGGGGCCCAAAAAGGGGCCATAAACAAGCATTTTTCTAGTTTCATGATAATAACTTGTGTGTAAGTGTATGGATCTTTCTGAAATTGTACTACAAGGTTCCATATCACAAAGGGAAAGCTGGAATTGAGTTTGGGGGTAATTGCCCAAAACGTTTAGGAATAAGGGGCCAAAAAGGGGCCAGAAATAAGCATTTTTCTAGTTTCAAGACAATAACTTGTGTTCATGTGTTTGGATCTCTCTGAAATTGTACTGCAAGGTACCATACCACAAAGGGAAGGCTGGGATTGAGTTTGGGGGTGATGAATCATAAGGGGGTTCAAAAAATTTGGGGGAGGGATTATGTTTTTTCTTTAAAATTTTCCATTTTAAATTGGTTATTTCTGATTTATATATAAAAGCAAATAATAATGATATGGGTTGAATAGGTAAATTAAAAAATTTTAAGTTCTTGGACCACATTCATTCTGTGTCAGAAACCTATGCTGTGTCAAATATTTAATCACAATCCAAATTCAGTGCTGTATCAAGCTTGAATGTTGTGTCCATACTTGCCCCAACTGTTCAGGGTTCGACCTCTGTGGTCGATCGTTGCGCTTAGCGGAGCATTTTATTGGTTATTATCTTGAATATTATTATAGATAGCTATAAACTGTAAACAGCAATAATGTTCAGCAAAGACAAGTAAGATCTACAATATTTAATAAGTCAACATGACCATGACATGACCAAAATTGTCAATTGACCCCTTAAGGTAGATTCATGGTATACTGCCATCTTGGATTGTACAATTGCAGTACACAAAATTTTTAAAATATGAACTACATTATGCATTTAAATGTCAATCATGGTTGATTTTCTGACAGAATTACTCTCACATTTAATTTCAGGCTTCAAGTACATGTAAGAGGAAGCAGTGATTTGTTGTAAAAGATTCTGGAATGTTCAACTTTCATGACTTTACTTGGAAACTATTGGCAAAGTACCGACATAATTTACATGAGAAGTCAGGATCATCTTGTCTTGCCATTGGGAACTATATGTAAAGTGCTGAAACTTAAGAACAACATTAGAAGCCAAGATCAACAATACTCGGAACTACATGTATAATCAAAGTACTGTCAGAATCCATATCAGAACCCAAGACACTTGGTGTCTATATGCAATGTGTTCAGAATCCACTTAAGAAGCCAAGATAAACTATAATTTGGAACTATATGCTAAGTGCTGTCAAAATCCATAAAAAAATCCAAGATCAAAGGACCTACTGTACATGTACCTACATGTCCCAATGATGAATAGATTATTGAGTCATATAAAATAACACTGAAGAGAAGAATATTGATATAAAATAATGAAAATATGGAGCTGATCAATTAATGATTGTACATGTACATGATGTATACATGTCAACAATTACTAGTATATTGAAAATAACAATGTTAATAAATGTTTTATAAATTTGATCTCATAGACATTTGAGGAATAAAAATCAAAATGTTTCAAAAATTAATTTTAATGGAGCTGTTTTAATTTATTTTGCTGCTTGAGTGAATTTTGCTGCAAACATGATTCATGATATGCAAACTGCAATATATGCTGTTGTCTTTAATACAGAATGTAGCTAATGAGATTTGTAGATTTTGAAATCATAATACCAAGTGACAGTTGTGGTAAATGCACATGCCTTTCCTCATCTTTTACCTCACCAACCCCTGACTCAAATGGTCACTTGAATTATTTTACATCATTTGGCATTTTTTGTCCATCCATATGCTTTTCATTTTCTATTTCAAAAGTTATATTTTCGGGATAAAAGGAGAAATAGAATATATAGTTTTGTTCAATGAGACAGCAACGAAACAAAACAATCAAACGAATTAAATATTGTCTGGAAAAACTTGTGTCTCACTAACTGACAACCTCATTACCTATCACAATGATCAAGATTACTGAAATCAGATAAATATGGTTTTGTAAAATTAGATATGCACTCAAATTGATAGAGATTGCAACAAAGATTTCAACCTCATTTCATGGATCAGTGATCAAGGTTAAAGTTACCTGATTAGAAATAAGAAGATGTGGTATGAGTGCCAATGAGACAACTCTCCATCCAAGTCAAAATTTATAAAAGTAAACCATTATAGGATGTTTAATAGATACTGTAAGCAATAGGTCATTTATCAATGTCAAGTTTCTATGTTTTTGTCTGTTTTTCTAATACTAAAAGAAGTAGATAAACTATATTTGATGTATGCAATGATTCACAAATGTAAGGAGTACATGTCTGTCTGGCAGTTGTCATTGACCACATTTTCATGGTTCATTGGTCAATGGTAAGTCCTCTTTTAATATGCTACATTGTGTAATCAATAAGTCAACTATGTTTGGTGTATGGAATGATTATTAAATGAATGTATTGAAATATTAGATAAGATGTGGTATGATTGTAAATGAGACAACTCTCCACAAGAGACCAAATGACACAAAAATAAGTCACCATATGGGCCAACAAAAATAAACAACTAAAGGTCACCATATGGGCCATTACGGCCTTCAACAATGAGTAAAACCTATACTGCATAGTCCGATATAAAAGGCCTCGAAATGACAAATGTAAAACAATTCTAATGAGAAAACTAACAGCCTGATATATGTACAAAATAATGAATGAAAAACAAATATGCCTATCTTGCAGGGTTTATCTGAACTTAGCCTCATTTTCATGGTTTTGTCTGTTTCTTGCATACTATATGTTTCAAAATATTTGGTTGAAGGAATGATTGTAACACAGGTGGATTTAGGGGGAGGGCCCATGGTGCCCCTCTTTTGTGGGAAAATTTGGTTGCTTATATAGGAATCACTGAAGCATGACTGGGCGGGCCCTCTTAGGCAGTCAGTGCCCCCTTCCCTTTATGAAAATTTCTGGATCTGCCACTGTAAGGCTGGCTTGGTTTAACTGACCTTGGCCTCATTTTCATGATAATCTTTAGGAATATCAACATAAAATCAATCAACAACGATGATTAGTAAAGCAGGTGTGACATTTCAGCTTGTGCTTTCTTGTTAACACAAAAAATGTGTTGAAAGGTGTGACTGCCATACATGCAGATGTATTAAGGAAAATGTCTTAACAACTTGAAAAACATGTGATCTATCCTAATACTTCTTGTTTGTATTGGAACAAGTCCTAATAGTTCACACCTTTTCCTTGGAAGCATTGTTTTTTAAGAAAACTTATTTCCATATTTTGTGTTCACAGCTATCGTGGTTGAAATCAATATCGTTGTAATCCCAACAAATCTGTCTACTCACCATTTTCAAATTTGGTACATCAAGTTAACGTTGGTCTTTCAGATATATTACAACTGCGATATTCAAGGTCTAAGGTGACCCTCAAATAAAACTTTTCACCATGAAATATAAAAAAAATAGGAAGATTTGGTATAATTGGCAATGATGCAACTCTCCACCAGAGACAAAATTACATAGAAGATAACAACTATAGGTCACCGTACGGCCTTCAGTAATGGCCAAAACCCATACCGCGTAGTCAACTACTAGTATGATAAAAGGACCAGAAATGACGTTCTTTTGTATATAGTTGCACACAAAATAACAGTTTAATTTGTGCTTGCTGAACGTTCACTGGCAAATATTTCAAGCATAATACGGATGAGAACATATGGATGATAAGTACCATATGAAGGTTCTGCAAAGTAGGAGGGGCTAGATATATGGACTGCCACTGGAAAATGAATGGACAATCTATGTTGGGTATGGGCAAAATTCCCCCTTTTTACCCTACGAGGCTGCGTATTTATACATCCAGCTGTATGAACTCCCTGTCTAAGCAAGGGTTATCTGTCGGATTAGGAAAGTCATATTTCTAGACTCATGTTAACCCTACGATATAATAATAAGGAGATGTGATATGATTGCCAATGAAACAACTATCAACCAAAGTTCAAATTTAAAAGTCCAGGTAAAAAAAATTTTTTTTTTCTTATTGCCAGTGGCTATTTTTTTCCGGCTCTGATTAAAATATCTTAATTCAAGCCTTCAATTTCTATAGAAATGGCTATCTTACCGGCAACAGCAATATAGTGTATTTGTAACCCATGCTGGAAAAAAAATGTTATTTTGCTGGCATTAGGTAAGCGAAGCCAAGTAAAAAACTATTTTGTTTACACATATATGCAACTCAAATAAATAACTATTATTCCATAAGCAAGTTTAATTGAAACATTTTTATTTTTAAGCTATGTGATTGACTTTTTATATTGTATAATGTTTTATCAAATTTATGATGCAATGAGATTTTAACTCTTTATTTTTTATAACACACAGTTAAAAATCTGAGATTTTATTCTTATGCATATATGTAGCATTAGACTGTCACTGACTGATTTTAGAAATAATTTCAACTACATGTTTAGATATGATTTCAAAGCAACAAATGGATGCTCAATATTTTTTTTTTTTTTTCTTGTTATAAATTCTTAATAGTTATTTATACTTTGACTGATAAATGTTACGTTCTCAAACGATTACATGTGTCTCAAATATTGTTAGCAGTTTTCTTATTTTAATAACTACTGATAAATCAGTAATTATTTTATTTTATGTTGACAGTGCACATAATTTTGCATAGTACTTTCAAAAGTAAATAAAATATTAAATTTCACTCTTTACAAAGAACCTACAAAATAACAAATTCACTTTTTTGCTGGTGCCGGTAAAATAGCCATTTCTATAGAAATAGGCTATTTTGCCGGTTTGAATAAGATATTCTAATCAGAGCCGGCAAAATGGCAAATTTGCTATTTTGCCGGTGCCGGCAAAATAGCCACTGCCTTTCTTATATATTATCATCAAAGACCGATAATTACTTTTCTTTGCAGCAGGTGGGTCAAACACATGTCCACACGTCATTAAGAAAATTGTCATTCATATTTTTATGGCAATGACACACTCCACTTTCATTTTTAAATCAAGAACATTCCTTATTCATGTTATTAGCTTCCTTTAAAAAATGCATGTCAAAAATTAAGACAGAAGTTAAAGTTTGCCAATATCACCGACTAATATAGCGTCCCTGTGTACTGGGCGAGTTTTAAAATTACAAT
This sequence comes from Mytilus coruscus, assembly GCA_017311375.1. NCBI lineage: Eukaryota > Metazoa > Mollusca > Bivalvia > Mytilida > Mytilidae > Mytilus > Mytilus coruscus. The sequence goes on from CM029605.1 coordinate 32,503,681, forward strand.
CCCAACTTTTCTGAACCTAGTAAGTAGTATAGATTTTGTTTATATATAAGGTCTTTAGCTGGAAGTGTTTGGAACTGCCGGTAGACTTCGGTGTATACGCTAAATGCCGACTTGGTCATACCGAATATATTAGCTTCTCCGCAAAGCATGCGGTATCGAGGATAATAGCATAGACCGATATACAATGTAGGTCGAATTCCAAGTTACTATTGACCAATTTTCATCTACATGATCAAAGGTGGAGGAAAACAGCAAATAATTGGTGTCGGGTTTTTTTTTCTCGTAAAACAAATAATCAATTTAGTGAAATATTTTGCTCGAGTTCCGTAGTCTATTATAATAACACATTCTTATTCAATTATTTAAATTTTACGCTGATGTTTCCTCTTCTTTTTTTAATGCGAACTCGGTTGGCATATTGATAGATAAAACAGAAAATAGAAAATTAACAAAATAGCAAAATAAGTAAAAGGAAAATATCATAAATAGAAAACATTGACCCGAGGTCTTATGTTAAAGGACTAGAGTTCGAATTCATAGAATTATGATACGAGAAAATTTGTTAGATATTTTTGTGCCCATGAGTTTATAAGTATATAAATCTTTAAATAAAAATGTTAAGTGTGACTGTCATGTATTTAGTCTTTGTTTGAATATTGTCATAGTTCAAAACTATTATCAAAATTTTGCAGTGAGAAAATATTTCACATACTCGAATAAAATCCTACCAATACTTGGAAATGAAGATATTTCAAGTAAAAAGAGATTTATGGCAGTAACAATAACGTTAAAAGAAATCAACTGTTTATCTATTCTAAGCTTAAATCTTATTGAAAATTATGCTTTTAGGAAATTTAATACAAATAATAATTTCTTTTTTTAATCTATGCTCATACTACTTTAAGGAAGTACAGAACTTAACTTAAGACACATTTCTTATTTTAAATCTATTTTCTTATTTCAAATCTATTTTCTTATTTTAATATAAAAGGAGTTGACTTATTGACATAAATCCATTTGTTTCAAAAGCTAGATATAAAGTAAATTATGGTAGGGGATCTGGTTGATCATAATGCAGCTTGAGACAATAGATAGAAATATAAAGGCAGTTGATAAATTCTTAAGTCATATCAGTACTTCAAAGTGATGAATACATACATGTTTTCATTTAAAATAGGTTATATTTCATCAAACTATTTTACTAAAGTAATCGAAATGTAATCGAAAGTAATCAATGATTACATCATGATTTTTGCTGTAATCGATTAAATTACGATTACATGTAATCGAAAATGTCTTCGATTACAGATTACTGTCGATTACTGGAAAAAATGTAATCAATTACAATCGATTACGATTACAGATTACGATTACCCCATCCCTGGTCAGAGATCTTGCAGATAATTTCTCATTAATTCATTCACAATTAGTTGTGAGTCGTAACTATTTAGAGATCAGCTGTTAGAGATTGACATACTGTATAGACACCTGTCTGTTATTTATGACTATATGTTGACCTATAGATGTCTTATGGTTATTTTTGTGGTTCTGTTTCTGTCTCATGTTGCTGTATCTTTGATGTTACCCCACATCTCCTTTTTTCATAGAAAACTGTCAGCAAAGGTAATGAAGACATTCAAAAAGCCACAAATTTGTTTAAAAGGAGAAGCAGATTAAAACAAGTGAAACTGCAAGCTACTGCTCACTGATGATACCCCCGCCGCAAGTGGATAATTTTAATAGTTTAAAAATATATAAGTGTTCGGTAAACAGGAAGTTGTTGAGTGATGAATCTGAAAACGCATCACACGGTATAGCTGACTTATATAAACCCTGAAACCAAATTTCAGAAATCCTTGTATTGTAGTTCCTGAGAAAAATGTGACGAAAATTTTCAACTTGGCTATCATGTGTAAAATGATACAAGTGTTCGGTAAACAGGAAGTTGTTGAGTGATGAATCTGAAAACGCATCACACGGTATAGCCGACTTATATAAACCCTGAAACCAAATTTCAGAAATCCTTGTCAGTAGTTCCTGAGAAAGATGCGATGAAAAATACTCATGGGACGGAAGGACGGACTGAAGGACTGACAGATGGACAGACAGACGGACGGACGGATAGACAGAGGTAAAACAGTATACCCCACTTTTTTTAAAGTGGAAGCGGGGGTATAATAAATATGTAGAAATATACTTGTAATGTTTTGATTATTCTATATATTTTTGTTTGAGGGCCTAAATGGTAAATAAAACCGACTTACCTTTAAAGTTGTGACATTTTTACCAATGTTCTCTACAATACCAGCTACATCATTCCCTGGTGTATAAGGTAAGGCAGGTTTCACTGCATATGTTCCACTTCTGATATAAGTATCCACAGGGTTTATACCAGCTGCATATACTTTGACAAGAACCTGTTTAATAATCATGATAATGAACACGCTATTTATTTCTGTAGCAATTTTCACAAAACACCTTCAAATAAAAAGCATTTTATTTTTGTCTTCTCTGAAACTACTTGACCAATTTTACCAAATGATGTATAAATGGTTCTGCACAAATGATCCTCATTTGGTCGAGTACTGATAGAAAACATTACCACCAGATTCAATCTTTGATGCAGTGGATTAATTAGATATAAGAAGATGTGGTATGAGTGCCAATGAGACAACTCTCCATCCAAGTCAAAATTTATAAATGTAAACCATTATAGGTCAAAGTACGGTCTTCAACACGGAGTCTAGGCTCACAAGCATGTTTTAAAGTGTATGACTTTCAATCAGTCTCAGGCCATGATTTTATTTTTTAGAAGAGTTCATATATATAGTTGTTCATTGTTCCATCCATTGTACATTGTATTTGCATTTTTTGCTTTAGAATGCTTGGAAAACAGTTTAAATACAAGAAGAATGTGTCTGAGGACACGATTGCCCTTGCTCACGCTTTGCAATTTTCCAAGTTAAAAGGGGCATAACTCTAGAACGGTAAATGACTCACTGCCAAAGTTTGAACTCTGTCTACGTGTTGATGTCTCAGCATTGTGTATAAGTTTCATAAAATTTAAATGAGTCAAACTTAAGTAGGAATGTGGTAACGACAAAATTGCAATTTTCCAGGTTATAAAGGGGCTTAACTCTAATATGGTAAGTGACTCACTGCCCAAATTAGAACTCTGTCTGCTTATGGTATTTAGCTTTGTATATGAGGTTAATTAAATCTGAATTAGAAAAACTTAAGTTAGAGTGTAGAACAAAAAATCGGGAAGGACGGAAAGACAGAACCCAGACAGTCAAGGGGTATTATAACTGTTTATTCAAAGATACATGCATGTCCATGATATCTGGGGTGTGTTACTAATTCCAGCTAATTACAAACTTTATATAAATATGTGAAAATGTAGATTTGGTACAAACCTGATTATCTTGCGGTTTTGGTATCGGTACATTTTCTTCCACTTTCAACACTTCTGGACCTCCAAACTGAGCTACCCTCACTGCCTTCATTATATTTCTAATTAGACGACCACTGTTCATACTGAAATATAAAGTTAAATCAATGTTATCGTTCAAATTTTTGTTTTGTATGTCTTCCCTGATTCAATGATGGCCACAGATATGATGTGGCACAGACTCCTAAAGAAAGTTTGTGATAGGATTCTTAGGAAGCATGGTTAAACCATATATATTAGATGTGGACTCTGGATCCAGGGATGGGCATGATTAATGTCAAAAGAAATGGATTGCTTGAAGGATTTCTTGTAATAACTCTGATTTCTCTGATTTTTGCATGTAATCAATAACAATCTATCAATTTATCAAGTTACTGACAATTACATGCTGTGAATTAAAATAACAATATATAGAGAAAGTTAACTACAATTAACAATTATTATTATGATTATGCTGCCAAACATATTCATAGGGTTAACTAGACCTTTACAAAACCATTATATAAAGATTGTTTTTCAATATTTTGTTGACAGTTGTTTTCAGTAGTTCCAACCTTATACAGAGAATCCAATGTGTACAAAAAATTATCAAAATATGGGTTTTCGATAGTAAGAGAAGGAATACTGAAACCAATGCATCTGTGGAATGGTAAAAGTGAAAACGACGAAACTCTAACTGAATCTGTGTCTGATGGTCAAAAACATTTCATTAAAATTTCAATCAATTTTATTAAAGGGTTCTCGTTTTACTATCTAGAAGCAATAATATTTTGAATTTTTCTAACAATCCAGAACCATAACTCTGGAATGGTAAAAGTGAAAACGACAAAAGTCAAACTTAATCTGTGGTCAAAAACATTCCATTTAAAGTTCAATCAATCTCATAAAAATGATAAAGGGTTCTCCATTTACCGGTACTATCAACTATCATGACTCTAGAATTGTAAAAGTGAAAATCATGAATTCCTACTTAAACGGCATGGGTTTAGTGGTGTAAAATATTCCATTAAATTTTCAATTAATTTCAAACAGAGATTATCAATTTATTATCTGGAAACCAAAATTGTGATGGACGGACATGAGGATTCCAATATCTCACCCGACTCTATCTAGATGGGGTCTAAATAGGTTGAATAATTGTTAAAGTTATTCAAGACTGAAATTTCAAATTATTTCCTTGTATGGATATATATCTTTATGTTTGTATAATCTCCTTACAGGTTATAAAACTGTAAATGAAGTCAAATTTATAACCTACATGACCTATGGCAGTATAACACCATGGTGTTGTCAGTTTATTTTCTACTTATGAGTTTAAATGTCCCTTTGGCATCTTTCGCCTCTCTTTTTTAAAGCCGACACTTATCAATAAATATAAGATATTGAATTCAAAACAAAGTCTGCAAGTCAATGATTGGTAATCCATGGATTAAAAGTCTTTTATCATCTTATCTTATCAGTAAGACAAGAATGCAGTTCCAATGTCTTTTCTCTACTTCAATTTATTAACAATATATGTTTCAGTGTCAAACTGTGATACATGCATGCATCCATACTTAACAGGAATTTCAATACATTAGTGCATTGTCAAAAGGACTTTGCATTCTTAATCTTCATATCATAACAGATCTTAACATTATGATGAAACAAGAGGTTTATCTTTTCTACGCTAAAACTCTTACTGATAATAATGGTTTAAAAATTTTAATAAAATCAAGCTTTTTACTTCAATGTATAACAGAACTTAACATAGACTATTTTTTTTTATTGTTATTATAAGAAGGTCTGAATAAATTGCTTTTGGGAAAAAAGTTTAGTCATCTATGCTTATAAATTTTCTTGATTGAAGGAAATTGTAAAGTAAACATTATGATTGTTGCACACATGTCATCATATTAAGCATGATAAGTGATGATATTAATTAAAACGAGATAGAATGATCAACAAATTAACTAACATCAAGGGTGTTAATTGGACCATAAACATGTCACTTGAAAAAAATGGTAACATGAAAAATGCTACAAATGTATTTCGAGTTGTAGAATTTATTCTTATGAAATAAAAAAGCAAGCCCAATATGATTTTTTTCGTATGAGAATTATCAGGAGATAAAATGAACACGACATCATCGCATATCATCACCGGAAGTCTAACTTTATTGGATCAAAACTCATTTTTCATGAGAATTACAAGATTAAAAGTTGTACAGTTTAGGTTTTGTAAAGATTAAATGGTTAAAATCATGTCTGTAGTTGTATATGTAGTTCATAGTGCATTTGCTGATTTTCTATGTATTCTCTAGATTATATGCCCGTATCCATGTAACCAAACCTACATGTGGATCTTTCAATGTCTTGATTTGGAACACCAAATTTTATATTTCGTTGGACACTGAAATTGTGGATAAAGCCATTCACAAAAACCACAAAAATTGGTACCCCACGAATAAAAGTACTTTCACAGTATATTTTGACACCAGCAATTAATTAAAGGATGTGTTCCAGATTAATATATGCTTTGTTAAAATCTAAGCACTATGTATTTTGGTGGGCATTTTTGTAAATGGTGGGCAAACCATAACTTTGACACAAGAGAATCATTTCGTAATAGAAAATGATACCTTTTCATATATATTTAAATCCTAGCAAAAAAATATGATTCTCAGAGAATTTATAATTTTTTAACAAACAAAAATTTTCTTCTTTTTAATTTGTCGATAACTTAATATAATTGAAAACAAGTTCAACAATCTATAATTTCATCGATATTTTTTAAAATACAAGTCGTCTGATTGTCAACATAGTTAGTGTTCCGCCTAACAGAATTTCCCCTGGAAACTTTGTTATAACCACAGGAATCAGAAATTCTATCAATAATAAGTTATAGGGGCATCTCAAAGATCATCAATAATAAAATATAGGGGCATCTCAAATATCATCTATATTAAGGTATAGGGGCATCTCAAATATTGTCGATCTTTGAGATGACCTATACTTTATTATAAAATAGAATTTCTGATTCCTGTGTTATAACTATAATGACACAATATGTGTGCCTAAAATGTACAACATTATTCAATTGGATTTGATTGACTGAACAATAGATAGTAGAATATTTTTTTATTTTAAACGAAAACTAGACAAAGTGATGCCCCCGCACACCACTCTGAAGTAACTGTATTATAACAAAGTCAATGTAGGACTTTCTTTGAGATATTATTGTGTCTGGGAGACACAAATGATGCCCCCGCAGATGCAAAGTGTTATTTTTAAAATACACAAAGTTGAGCATGGGAGCACATAGGTCTATGGTTCACTGTAGGAGGAGTTATCCGGGAGCACATAGGTCTATGGTTCACTGTAGGATGAGTTATCCGGGGCACATAGGTCTATGGTTCACTGTAGGAGGAGTTATCCGGGAGCACATAGGTCTATGGTTCACTGTAGGAGGAGTTATCCGGGAGCACATAGGTCTATGGTTCACTGTAGGAGGAGTTATCCGGGAGCACATAGGTCTATGGTTCACTGTAGGAGGAGTTATCCGGGAGCACAGGTCTATGGTTCACTGTAGGAGGAGTTATCAGGAGCACATAGGTCTATGGTTCACTGTAGGAGGAGTTATCCGGAGCACATAGGTCTATGGTTCACTGTAGGAGGAGTTATCCGGGAGCACATAGGTCTATGGTTCACTGTAGGAGGAGTTATCCGGAAACACTTATAATGCACCTCTTAAGCAAGTATATACTCCAAAAAATGACAAAGTTCAACTATCTCCCAAAAGAGAAAATATTAATAAAAATCATAACCCTAACCACATGCACACTTTCAATATATGTACAAACCGCCAGCCAAGTGAAAACTTCCTAGCATTCAAACTGTAGTAGTTATCGGGACACGCTATGCACCTCTTATGCAAGTAATATTATACTCCAAAAAATGACAAAGTTCAACTACATGTATCTCCCAGAAGACCGAATATTAATAAAAATCAAAACCCTGACCACATGCACACCTTCAATATATGTTCAAACAGCCAGCAAAGTGAAAACTTCCTAGCATTCAAACTGTAGGAGGTGTTATCTGGAATAGCTATATACCCATAATGGTGTCAACGTATATGTATATTTGTTCCGCCTAACAGATGTTCCACCAGAAACTTTGTTATAAACAATGTCATAATATCTGTTCCTGTTGGAACAAATGTTCTATACTATTTATTCCGTTAGGAACTTATACTGTAATATTTATTCAAGTGGAAATAATATTCCAGAATACTTTTTCCTTTTGGAACTTATATTATACATGTTATAAAGGAACTTCTATTCTGTGACACAGGGACGGACTGACTGACAGGGGTAAAACAATATGCCCCATATTTTTCAGTTGCGGGGCATAAAATATGTCATCCAACCCAGAGGCTAGGGCCGTAAGGGTGTTACCGTGTATCCCCTCCTGAATTCGCCACTGATCATAATTTGTGAATATTCATTACTGATACAATTATACACATCAACCTTGCAAGCCCTAGTCTTTAATACTTGTATGAATGAGATAGTATGTCACGGGAATGTTAGATCAAAACTTTTCAAAAGGCTACTCATACATGCTACCCTAATTTCTTAAGGTCATTAATTAGGACAAAGTGTAAGCCACTTAACCGACAACTTCACGATGACAGTTTTACTATTAATTATCTTATAATAAACAAAGGAATATAATATATGAAATCCTTCAATATACTAACCAAAATGTGTTAAACAGTTTGAACCTGACTTATGTCTCATTAAAACACGTGTTTACACATACACGAAAAACATCCGGTGTGAAAAGAGTGCATTTCTTGGACCAATCCGGTGCCATCACAAATCTTCCGGGTAATACATTTACAATAAATCAAGTTTTTTGTTTATTTATACCTTATCATTTTAATGTTTTTAAAACTAGAATAGCGATGATTGCTGTTTCAAGTATAGGTACTTGGGGACAGGACAATTTTTTTAGCCCCATCCCTTTTTTCCAAAATCCGTTAAGTTTTTTGTTTTCTTTCAATTTCAATTATTATGATCGCGTTTTTCTGTATTATATTAACATAACTACACTAGAAATCATATGTATTTACTGATGACTATCAATTCGTAGTTTACTATCCACACGGCGGTCACTATAATATCAGAAGTCCAATACTGAGAGCTGAGGCCCCTCATGGGGTGTCCGAGAAATCACATAATCACAAATTTTTTTTTACCAATATAATCACATAATCATTAATTATTTTTTTAAACAAGATAATCAAATAATCAAAATACAGTCCTAGATTATCATATAATCAAATAATCATGAAATATTTGGTCTGGTAATCAAATAATCACTATAAAAACGGCCAAGTAATCACATAATCAAAAACCCCATGAGGTGGATCACTAGGGGATCTCTAGTAATGGACTTCTGATAATATATGAGAGAGAGTGGAAAATATCAATGCAGAATGGGGACAAAAATATCAATGTTAAAAATGTTTTACTTAAAAAATGGGAATTTCAACTACGCAATTTCAGTGGAGACATCATGATATTGTATAAATATGCTAGTAATGTATTATTGGCTTAATTGCAAGTCAATAAAGAGTCAATTTATTTGAGTAAAAAGTCTATGCATTTATCAGATATGAAGCTCTATAAGGGGTGCGGCCCCTGTCCCCCTAAATCCGCCTCTACATAATGACAACTCAAAAAGTTGCAATGATGGTTTTTTAACGTACGTGGCATTTATGAGGGTTGGGATGGGGGAGGGGGTAATTCATTCTGTACTCTGTAATTTGTTAGGCCGTTTTTCCCTTACGTTTATTTTTTTTACCATTATTCTCTATTTGTTATTTAATTGAACCATTTTTCTATATTCTGTAAATTTTTTGTCCCTTATTCTGCACGTTTTGTCCTTATTTTATATTCTGTAAACCCCATCTAGACCCTCTTTTATATTTACTATTTTCCGTTTGATTTTATTAAGGTCGTTTTTCTCTATTCTCCCTATCCTCCTCTTTTCTTTGTATTCTAGCACCACATTTCTCTGTTCTTTCGTTTTCGAATCCTCTTTATTCTTTTTTTCTGTAAACCCCATCAACACCCTGAGAGAGCATGGCACATTACCCCCCGCAAGGCGAGGGGAAGCATTGGTCGTTTAAGCATGAAGGTTATGAGTTGTGTATTGTGGTGCAATACAGCTTAGCTTACTAAGCCTATAAAAATTGATAATATAGTCGTATAATGCTGCTAGGCGTATAACGATATATTATGGTATAGGTCTGTCGTCATACAATACACAAGAAATTCTAATTTATATACTTCTATTGCAAAACATACTACTAAAGGCAAATCTTATAAGTCAGATGACAACTTTTACAAATATTCTCTCAAATTTAGAAGTTTTGTAATTGTACTAAATAAAATAAATAGTATTATTAGTTCTTTTCATTTATTTTCCGATTAAACTTTAAAGAACAACAAAAATAAAAACAACCTTATTCAGAAAAAACAAGGGGAGATAACAATTGTCTGTACCAAAAGCATATTGACTGTTAGTACAAAAAGCACACTATACATGCGGAAATTGCAGATATAAATATTTGCATTACATCAGAAGTTCAGTACCGATGATTACTAGTTATCCACATTTTTGCCATGATTGGCTGACAACAATCGCGAGGCACTCCAATATCATATTATTTTATTTCATTATAAAATACAACTGACAGAGCTATATGACTGCACGTGCTATCCGTGACAATGTTACTGACTTGAATTAATACGTTGAAAAACAAACGAAAAGCTTGATAACTTCAGTCTTCTGCGGTCACCGTATTTTACACCCCAATAGAATTATAAAAAAGAAGCATTCAATTCATAAATAAAAAATTACCAGTGATGTATAAAAAATTACATATAAATTCTGGAATCCCGCACAGTGTTTAATGATATTATCTCGTTTCAGATTCTTATCCATTTATATATATTAAAGGTTAAATGTTGATTCGGAATTCACATACATACTTTAGAATAACACATATATATGGGTAGAATGAAATACATGTGTAAGGAGTCATTAAAACAGTGCAGGTGTGCTTGAATAATATTGATCGCTTGTTTTACAGTATTCTGTTAGAATGAACTTCTGTTTGATTGAACAAATATACGTTAATTGTCAGAGTGAAGCTGGATTTCTACCATATGGAAAAAGAAAAAAAAAAATCAACTTTACAAACAATTATGCAAAAAGTATCTTCTATATATAAGTATTCTCCATACAGTAAAAACTATTCGTCGTACAATTTATCCGGCTTTATTTACGAGAATTTCTCTGAAAACAATAGTTACTTTACTATATATGAAAATAAATTTTGTGGTGGACAAAATGTGCTTCGGTCACTGTGATGCTTTTACATCTCAATAGAATTATAAGAAGCATTCAATTCTTAAATGAGAAGTAAGTAAAAAATGACGTGTGTTTTGTCCTTAAAACGTATTGAAAAAAATTACATATAATGATATCATCTCGTTTCAGATTCCGATCCATTTTTGTTTTGTTTTCTAGGTTAAATGTTGATTCAGAATTTACATACATACTATAGAATAACACATATATGGGTAGAATGAAATACATGTGTAAGGAGTCATTAAAACAGAGCAAGTGTGCTTGAATAACATTGATATATTTCTTTTGATTTTTCCTGTAGGTGTTATTTCATTTGTGTTGAGTTGTATACATAGAGTTGTCATGGATAAGAAGTTTATAATATTAGTTTGAAATGGACGGAATACCCTGGAATATTATTTCCACTTGTACGGAATAAAGGGTATAGATATATTTGTTCAAATAGGAAAAGATAATATGGCATATTTTCAGTATAACAAAGTTTCCAGCGGAACTTCTGTTAGAATGAACAAATATACGTTTATTGACAGAATGAAGCTGGACTTCTATCATATGGAAAAGAAAAAAAAAAATTAACTTTACAACAAAAAAAGACATATAAGTGGTAAAAGTTTTGAAAACCATACAATATGTTTTTTTTTTTTGACGATGGGTATATTAGGTCTAGGTCAGACAAAATCAACCTTCTTGTATGAAGCTTAGAAAGAGGGGAACGTCGAGGTTTACCGAGCCCTGTAACAATTTCGTGCTGAATACGAAGAACTAATTAGTTGATATTTTTCTGTCGGATATCGACCAAATATTGTAATATGCACATAGCATGTCAGATCAACACTAGATATATGCACCTCCGAGGCAAAGAAACAATTATAGCACAAATTATCTATTCTAATCTCCGTACAGTAAAACTATTCGCCGTACAATTCATACGCTTTATTTACATGTATTTCTCTGGGAAAACAATAGTTTATTTCGAAATACAGTGTGGTTCAAGATTAATAAACATGACATAACTTTGTTCTACGAAAACGTTAAATGAATTTAAGTTCAACAGGGGCGGATCCAGGATTTTGGAAAGGGGGCGTAGTATTAAAGTTTGCCGAGCGGAGCGAGGCGAAACATTTTGGACCTTGTTTTGGCTAAAAACATAAAATAAGTGTAAAATGCATTTTATAGTTAAAGTGTAGGGTTGGACATTTTTGGTGCCGTATTCTCTCCATTAATTGTCTATTATAAAATGATAGGATGGATCCAAAGCTATGTACTAATTAATATATGATGTGATACATTTCAAGTATATTTAAATAATATTTGATGTGGGATTTGTCAGTAAAAATGGACATGGAAAATTCTCGTTTGTTGTATGGTTAGTTATCATAACCTCACAGATTTCTTGTTGTAAACAAGATATACGGCTATTCAATGAAATTTACAATACGACCGACACGAAGAAAGACAAACAAGCAATTTTATCCAAATGTTTGGTTGAAATGTTTCAACCAACAAGGGAAGTGAGGGTTCCAAATCAACCAAAGGCTACGAATGAGTCGAAAATGACAATGAAGTTGTGAATGACGGTTGACACATTCAGACATATAGGCCACACCCAGCAGGCAGGTTGCAGCCGGGCCTTGAAAAAAGTATTCAGTATATCAGTTCGGCCAAACAGACATTCCGGTCAGATATGGGATTCACATGCAACCCCCAAAAAAAATTACGCCCGTTTTTTATTCATCATGTTCATTTAATGCTAAATAATTTTGTTGAAAATATTTTTTTCTAATAGCAAAAAAGTGGACAAGATTATTGTTTTCAATCCAGATACGGCCAGAATTTTTGTTTAAGGCAAAAATCAGGGTCAGAATTTTTCTCTAAAATATCTCAGATTCCCTCAAATCTAATGGGTCGTACCTTAGACTTTAAATCTATATCTAGAGCTTACTGACTGGGGATCACTATTCAGCAATGTTATTAATGGGCTGGGGCGTGTGGGTTAAACATGTTTTCGTAGGTAAATAATATTGCTGTGGAACTTTCATGAGAGTGATAGAGTATTACTTTCTGTTGGGTGGAATTGTGAAATAGAAGTCAATACGTTCTTGCTCAATACTTTGTCGCTTTGAAGGCGTCATGCTTGTCATCCTCAGCCTAAGCAATGTGTTACTGTAATCTGAATTTCAAAATGACTGAGTGACGTTTTTTCGACGTACTGGTCAACTCCACCGTAGCGAATCACATGACTTTGACATAAGGGGACGACCATTTGATATTCTGGGGAGGGGGGGGGGGCAGGAGGATTTGTTTTGGATCTGTTATTTATTTTTGTAAACTAAGAGGACAGATTATCTATTTTCTGCACTATTGAAGCAAGATTTTCATTTTCATTAAAGCAAGGGACTGATTATTCATTTCAGTCACAACTATATTTTAATATTCGAAAACATACAATTTTTAAATTATTTGTTTATTATAAATAATACATGTATAGTCAAGTCATTATGTACAATTTAATCAGAATTAATTATTATCCTCTGCAGAAATGAATCTTCTATATTCCAATGCATATACATGTATTGCATACATACACAGTATTAAAGTTTAGTTGTAACTAAGGCTCTTTTAAAAGTATTGGCAAACATGTTTCGCCGAGCGGAGCGAGGCAAAATTTTTGGAATTGTTTTGAACCGCTGAAGGCTCAAGAAGCTATAGAACAAATGATGCAAAATCGTGCTTTCTGGGTGTTCCCAGACCCTTTCTTAAACTGAAAATGCAAGTTCTGTTTTAATAATTTTTTGACAATATTTTGGTCTCAAAGCAAAATCACGTTATAGATTCAGTGTAAGACTTAAGTTTCTAGGGACAACATCAAAAGACAAATATGCATGATAAAGCAAAAATGTAATTCACATAGTTAAGTCTGTGGCTGCTGTGTTTTTTTAAACTCATGATCAAGTTAATAAAATTTCTAAATTACAAAAATGAATGCAACACTAACAGAATACAGAAGGGCAATCAATGAACAAAAGACAAATAAATAAGAAACATTGATCCCGAAAAATCAGGGGCTACGTCTGAGGAGAACAGAACTTGCTTCTTGCCAGGCACTCACGGTGAACACAATTTGATATGGAGACAAGCGTTTGGTTTTGAAATTTCCTACATGAGGCATTTGTCTCAATGTAGTTACGGCCCTGATTTAATAAAAGTGAGGTAAGTGTTCCTGAGACAATTAACCTCAAGTTAAATGAAACCAATTTTCTGACATTTCAAGTATATTTAAAAATATTTATACTTTTATTATTAAAAGATATGGGAAGTGTTTCCGATTTTTTGGGGAAAAAGATGAATTTATGAAGAATCTGGTGCCATCTCATACTCTCGATTAGACCTGCTGAGTTATTTATTTTCAATACATTGCAAGTCAGGTAATTTATTTTCAAACTACCACAGAACAAACCATTTCTTTTTGTGATTATCAAGGCTGAGTTATTTATTTTCAAAATCCTCCTGCCCTCCCCCTCCCCAGAATATCAAATGGTCGTCCCCTAATCAATAATATATTACAGTAAATACGAGCGAAAATATCTTTATAAGTAAAGAATTGTCGCATAAAATTAAATACACGGAAATGGCAAAGTTCGCGAAGTCTAGTCTGATTAATCATTTTACAAAAAAAAAAAAAAGTGCTAGCAAAGGGGGCGTACGCCCTCTACGCCCCTCTGGATCCGCCACTGTTCAAGGATAAATGTGTTTTGGCAAGTTTGTACTCTTCACATGCTTCTTTGAACAGGTACCACCACCACCCGAAACTTCAACCGCAGTATAGCTACCAGCTACCAGCTTACAGAAATACGGCATATTCGGCTCTCCATTTGATCATGGAACTACGGGAGCGTCTTTTTACCACAGAACACCACAGAATACCACAGAACACCACAGAATACCACAGAACACCCACAATTTACCACAGAACTTCAAAATATTAATATTTCAGACATTATTATCGTATTATTGTTCATTCTTTTTTAAATGACATTTATTATTCAAATAAATTTAATTTTTCTATTTAGGGTCGACTCACTATCGCTACGCCCCAATTGAATGACCAATAGTTGGGATTATAATATACAAAGATTATTTATATTGTTTTAAATACATTTTAATCTTTTTTGTAATTTTTAATTCATTTGTGAAAATGTTTAGATGCATTACGTAATTATTTGTTAAATTTATTTTGTTTGTCAGTTTTTTTCTTCCTTTTTTATTAATTTTATGTTAAGAGTTGTTACAATAAATAATCAAATCATTTGACAATATTTCGATTTGATGCATCTGGGACTATTATACTAACGTTAGTATAATAGTCCCAGTATGCATATAGAAATGATGAACTGAAACTGTATATCGGAAAAACTGGTATAAGTAGCATTTACACAGAGCTTCTATATTTTTTAGTCCAAAATTAATGTTGACCTTAGCAAGTTCACCTGCACAAGAACAGTACCAAAATTTTAAAAGATTAACCAATTTTGACACTTGTCATAATCACCAATCAAGCCAATTAACATGTCATTTAAGTTTTCACACCTGAGACATCAAATACATTTAATTTAATTACCATATTTAATTAGGTGGCAATAAAAAATAGTATGTTGATAGCAGTCTTCCTGTTCTAACTACTGGGACTATTATACTAACTGTTAGTATAATAGTCCCAGCTAACTATTGGCCAATCAAGTCAATATTATTCATAGCGTGATTCGCGCCGGTAAAATTCGTCAGGTCAGCTTTTTTGTAGAAATCTAAAGTTTATATTTTCATATAAAATATTCATTAATCTCGCAGATTTCTTAATTCAATGAAATTAAAAATAAAAAGAAGCGATATTAGCGCTGTGGATCAAATCAATATTTTCGTAGCGTAATATTCGCTGGTAAAATCCGTCAGATCAATTTTTTTGTAGATAAACATGTTTTATTTATATATAGTTTTTATTGTTAAACAACATATTTAATAAACTTACTCGCAGATTTCTTAATCTCACGAATATTAACACTTTTAATCGATCAGTTCAATATACATTTGTATATTCAATATTCAAAGCGTATATTGATCAGTGACTGAAAACCGTGTGGTAATTTTTTTTGCTCAAAACTATTTTTTAATGTTTATTTTAGTACCAGCTTACAGAAATACGGCATATTCGGCTCTCCCTTTAATCATGGAAGAACTACCACAAGTATAGTTACCAGCTGACAGAAATACGGCATATTCGGCTTTCCCTTTAATTATGGAAGAACTACCACCAGTATAGCTACCAGCTGACAGAAATACAGCATATTAGGCTCTCCCTTTAATCATAGAACTACCACCAGTATAGCTACCAGCTGACAGAAATACAGCATATTAGGCTTTCCCTTTAATCATAGAACTACCAGTATAGCTACCAACTGACAGCAATATGGCTCCGTTTGAAGAAAATTACATCAGATGTCTTTTGGTTATGTCATGGGGTTGCCTATGCCATTTTGAAATAATTTTTTTCCTTTATTGCAATCAGTTATGTTTGCTTATTTGTAGATCTTGTTTTGCTTATTTTTTTTCTTTTTAAAGTTTCTCTTTAACTTCTATAGTTTTTGACAAAAATGCAAGAACATGGATAAAAAAAAATCATCATTCAAGGGAAATAACTTCTATAAGGACACCTTAAATTATTTAAGGAGTCGATTGACAATTTCAGCAATAAGACTGATAGATTTTATTGTTCTTAACATTTTTACTTTAACTGTTTCTCTCTAACTATTATAGTTTGTGCAAAAACTGTAAAAATGGAAAATGAAAAAAACATCATCTTTCAAGGGCAATTACTCCTCTCAGTGGTTTGCCCATGTTGACTCATTTGTATAGCCTGTTTTGTGAACATGTTTGCTCTCTACTACATAGGCATTATTAAGACATAGAAACTTTATTTGATTTGGCATAGCATAAAACATAAAACAGAAGCTCACACAGTGAGCTTTTTACCAAATATAGAAACGTATACAAAACAAATAACACAAAGCATCATGCACATATAAAACATACAACTGATTAAAGCCAGACAACAACCAAAATTTCATATTTTTAGCAATCTTATATAAAAATTTATAAACATATTTAGAAAACTTTATGTGACTGTTTGACTGTTCGATCTATCTTTGTCTCTGCAAAAACAATCATAAAACGGGTAAAATGGACAGTTTACAATTTCAGCCATGTTGACTTATTTGTAGATCTTATTGTGCTAAACATCTTTGTTATTTACAATTTCTATCTATAATGGTTTCTGCAACTAGAGGCTCTAAAGAGCTTGCGATTCTCACCTAGGTCAATGTGCATCTTCAACAATGGACACTCTCTAGCATTGTAAGCTAAAATAGAATTCATTACAAAAATCTCATTTTCTGTTGCTATTGTCTTGCTGATATTTTTTTCTGTTTAGTTTCTCTCTACCCTCTTTACTTTTTGCCCAAAACACAAAAAAAAGGTAAAAATAAATCATCATTTAAGGGCAATAACTCCAATAAGGAGTAGTCTGACGATTTCGGTCATGTTGACTTACTTGTAGATGGTTATCTTGCTGATCATTTTTGCTTATAAATTTCTCTCTATCTACTATAATTTTCAAGATAATAGGTAACAAGAGTGCACACGCTGAAATGTCTCGCCTGCTTTATTGACCATTGATTTTATGTTGATAGTCCTAAATATAAAGTTTTACTACAAGTATCACATTAGCTTAACATGATCCAAGAAAATGAGGGCAAGATCAGATAAACCAAGCCAGAAATACATGTACACCTTACAATCATTCCATAAACTAAATATAGTTGACCCATTGCTTATAGTATACAAGAAACAGACCAAACCATGAAAACTTGATATTGACCAATGGACCATGAAAATAAGGTCAAGGTCAGATGAACCCTTCCAGACAGACATATACACTTGACAATCATTCAATGGATCAAATATAGTTGACTTATTGCATATACTAGTAGTATCTAAGAAACAAACTTGAAGAGGAAAAATTAACATTGACCAATGAACCATGAAATTGAGGTCAAGGTCATATGATACCTGCCAGACAGACATATACACCTTACAATCATTCCATACACCAAATATAGTTGACCTATTGCTTATAGTTTTAGAAAACAGACCAAAACACAAAAACTTAACATTGAACAATGAACCATGAAAATGAGGTCAAACAAAAGTCGCAGGCTCGATAAAAATGAAAAAAAATATGGTAAAATTCATCATTTAAGGGCATTAACTTCTATAAGAGGTCATCTGACAGTTTTGACATAAATGTAAAGAAGGTAGATCTCAACATTGTGAACATTTCCGTCAGATTTTCTCTATATATTGTGGTTTTCAAGATAAAAGACAAAACTTGCGTTTTACCTCTATTTTTAGAAATGGTGGCCATGTTGGTTGGAAGGCAGAATCATCAGACACTTTTTTAAAACTAGATACCCCAACGATAATTGTGGCCAAGTTTGGTTAAATTTGGCCTAGCAGTTTCAGAGAAGATTTTTGTAAAAGTTAAGGGACAACGACGGACAACAGACGCCAATTGATGAGAAGAGCTCACATGGAACTTTGGGCAAGTGAGCTTAAAATGAAACTAGAGGCTGTAAAGAGCCTGTGTTGCTCACCTTGGTCTGTGTGCATATCAAACAAAGGACACTCTCCAACATTGTAGACAAGAATAGACTTCATGACAAAAATCTCTATTTTGTTGATCTTATATTATTGAACTTTTAGTCTGTTTAGTTACTCTCTATCTTCTTTAGTTTTTGCTACAAACACAAAAGAGGGTAAAAAAAATCCTCATTAAGGGCAATCACTCCTATGAAGAGTGACAGTCTACTAACTATATCGGCAAAATTTGACTTTTAATAAATCTTGCCTTGCTGATCATTTTGTGATTTAAAGTGTTTATTTATATATTATAATTTAAATCATATAAGGCATAACGGAAAAAATGTTTCTCTCTAAATATCATAGTCTTCATGATAATAGGCAAAAATGAAAAAAAAGAGTAAAATTTGTCATTAATGGACAATAACTCCTATAAGAATTTGTCTAACAGTTTTGACGTATATGGACAATTGGTAGTCTAGAGCTCATTATTCTGAACATTTTTGCTCCTTTCAGATTTTCTCTATTTATAACAGTTTTAAAATTAATAGACAAAACTTGCATTTTACCCCTATGTTCTATTTTTAGCCATGTCGGCCATGTTGGTTGGTAGGCCGGTTCATCAGACACATTTTTTAAACTAGATACCCTAATGATGATTGTGGCCAAGTTTGGTTAAATTTGTGTCAGTAGTTTCAGAGAAGATTTTTGTAAAAGATTACAAAAATTTACAAATAATGTTAAAATTGACTACAAAGGGCAATAACTCCTTAAGGGGTCAATTGACCATTTTGGTCATGTTGACTTAGTTGAAGATCTTACTTTGCTGTACATTATTGCTGTTTACAGTTTATCTCTATCTATATTAATATTGAAAATAATAACCAAAAGACTGCAAAATTTTCTTAAAATTACCAATTCAGGGGCAGCAACCCAACAACAGGTTGTCTGATTTGTCTGAAAATTTCAGGGCAGATAGATCTTGACCTGATGAACAATTTTACGTGGTCAAATTTGCTCTAAATGCTTTGGTTTCAGAGATATAAGCCAAAATCTAGATTTTATCCATATGTTCTATTTTTAGCCATGGTGGCCATCTTGGTTAGTGGGCCGGGTCATCAGACACATTTTTTAAACTACATACCCTGATGATGATTGTGGCCAAGTTTGCTTAAATTTGGTCCAGTTGTTTCAGAGGAGAAGATATTTGTAAAAGTTAACGACGACTACGATGGACGACGATGACGGACGACGGACGCCAAGCGATGAGAAAAGCTCACGTGGCCTTTAAGGCTAGGTGAGCTAAAAATGGATAAAAACCATCTATTAAGGACAATAACTCCTATAGGCAGTCAGTTGACAATTTTGGCAAAGTTGACTTATTTCTAGATCTTACTTAGATGAACACAATTGCTCTCTACAATTTTTATTATAGTTTTTGCAAAAAATGCCAAAAATGAGTAAAATTAGATAGGGATCAATAGACGACTCATCTATGATGAAGTATTTGTAGATCATATCATATTGAACATGGAAAGATTCCCTCTAAGAACTACAGTTTCCTAAAAAATTGCAAAAAAGGTAAAAAACATTATTTAAAGGCAATAACTCCAATAAGGGGCCATTTGACATTTTCTGCTAAGTTGCCTATTGTAGAACTTACTGTTCTGGTAATTTTAACTGTTTACAAAATTTCTCTTTATCTCTTATACTTTTCAAGATATTAACCAAAAACTGCAAAATTTACACAAAATTGACATTTCAGTGGCAAGAACTCCAAAATGGGTTGTGGGATTTATCTGAAAATTCTGCAGATAGACAGCAACCCATTGGTCATTTCAACTCATGCCAGATTTGAATTACCTGCTTTAGTTTTTATAATATAAGCCAAAAATAGCATTCAATCCCTAAATTCTATTGTTAGCAACAATGGCCATGTTTGTTGATGGATCAACTCCCCGAATATAAGTTTTAAACAAGATGACCTAAGTAACATTCAGGTAAAATGTGGCAACATTTGATTATGAAGTTTCACAGAAGATTTTGTAAAATATTTACGACAAAGGATGAACGGTCCATGACAGACATGATGGCAAAAACTCACTTGGCCTTTTGAGGTTTTTAAGATAACAATCAAAAACTGAGAAATTTCATAAAAATTGTTATTTCAGGGGCAATAACTCCAAATTGGGTTGTCCGATACATCTGAATATTTCTCACTCATAGATCCTGACCTGCTGATACTTTTTATCCTGGTCAGTTTTGCTCCAGCTGCGTCAGTTTTTGAGATTTAAGCCAAAAACTGCATTTTACCCTCGTGTTCTAATTTTAGCCATGGTGGCCATGTTTGTTGATTGACCAGAATAAAAAAAAACACAAACTTCGTACTAGATATTATAAGGATTATTTACCAAAAGTTTGGTTGTAATTGGTTCAGTAGTTTCAGAGGAGAAAATCTTTGAAAACAATTACAACAACAATGGTCACCAAGTGATGGCAATAGCTCGCATGGCCCTTTGGGGCAGGTGAGCTAAAAAAGTCAAGGAACTTAACTATTTAAAACATCATCTATATAGTCCATCTTCATAGAGAATTTGTCATATTTGAATAAAATACAAGATATATGGTATAAATTCATGACACAAAATCCATAAGGGGGTGACCATTTGATTTTTGGTTTTCGAGGGTGGAGGGCAGAAGGATTTTGGAAATGAATATCCTGCTGCTGTTTTCACAAAAAATCTTGAGTAAAAATACTCGTAAGT
Organism: Mytilus coruscus; assembly: GCA_017311375.1. Taxonomy (NCBI): domain Eukaryota; kingdom Metazoa; phylum Mollusca; class Bivalvia; order Mytilida; family Mytilidae; genus Mytilus; species Mytilus coruscus. Next base: position 32,525,013 of record CM029605.1, read on the forward strand.
CATACACATTTCAGTATAACTTATGATAAATTTTATTCGTAAGATTTTTTGTGAAAAGAGTCGCTGGTCTGTAAGAACTGAAAAGAATAACGGTGCCAATAACAGGATGAAAATGAATATTCTGCCAACAAAATGCAGGAAATTAATGTGTCATAGATGAAAATAAATTGTTTTGAATGAAAAAGCAAACCTGGCAGCAGATGAAAATAAATATTCATAATTCTGCTTAAAAAAAAATCACCTGGTCCCCCAGAAAATCAAATGGATGTCCCCGAACCCAAAGATAAGGAACATGGCTTTTAATGTGATTCTCCATCTGATTGTCAAAGCAAGTCTTTGAAAATTGTTTTGCAGATATTTTCTTGTATGTAACATTATACATCCAGGGATCTCTATGGATGACAATTTAATGATGAAGGAACGCTAACCAGGACAGAACCTCGTGTGTCGTGATCGAAAAAATTTCATTCCTATATTTTGTTATAAGGAATAGTGAATAAATAGACAAATAGACTGATATATTATTTATTGTATTTATATATTCATTTCATTATAGAATAACCATTATTTTCAATAATTGTCATTTGTAACAATTCCAATGTCAAGCCTGCATGGATCCTCTTAGTCAAGGAGAACCACAATTCAGCTGTCCTGTTAACCTAGTTACTTCAAAGTTTTTTCCCTGTCAGATGGTTCCCAATGTAGTTTTCTCGCTAATTTGGCAATTTTGTTAGCACTTAGGGAGCTACCATTTGATTTTTATGTGGGGCTAGGATGAAATTTAAAAAAAAAGGCAGGACAGGAGTTTTGAGTAAAAAAAAGGCAGGACAGGAGTTTTGAGTAAAAAAAAAGGCAGGATGAGCAACTTGGCAAAAAAAAAAGGCAGGATGACAATTTATGTAAAAAAGTCAGGATAAACTAATAAAAAAAAAGGCAGGACAGAATAGAGTGAAAAATAAAAAGACAGGACAGAAATTACAACTAAAAAAAAAAAGGCAGGACAAAATTTTTCATCCTAGCCCCCCCCCCCATAAAAATCAAATGGTAGCTCCATTAAAAATGGGGATCGTTTTTCTCAGTCAAATGCCCCCGTAGTAGTAGTAGTGTCAAATTCAATAGACCTTGTTATTGCTATTTGGGGATTTGCGACACTTGATCTCTAAAATTTGTGACATGAACTATTGACGTCATACAACAATCACCTTCCTTTGTGGCATCAGACATTTGCTTTTATGGCGTCAAATTTTACGGGAACCTTTGTGATTTCCAGTAATGGCGGACAAATAGCAATAAGGTGTATTCAGAAGTCATCGTAACCGGGATCAGTGATTTGCAGCATCAACAACATGGAGTTTCGTACCTGTTTTTGAAAAACGTTGAATTCAGATTTGTGGAGGGCAAAAGTTTAAAACTGAAATGGTTTTAATGACTTAAAATTGCAAATTCCACAGTAATAGACAATGCAACATGCATTTTTCGATTCTGAATGTAAACCGGATTTTTAATTTGATTGTAAAACTATGAAATGAATTCTGAATTATGATACAAAATTTCTTCAGATTATCAAGTTGCAGTTAACAATGGTTAATATTTGAGTATTTACTTTTAAACTACTAAAGTGATTCATTATGATCGATAATTGTTGTTATTTGGTATGAAACTACGTTCTGTTTTACAATTAAGAGCATAACCTTGTACTGGTTTTAAAATGGGGATGCTGATTGCATAAATCAATAAAAGCACATGTTCGACTTGTTAAAATTTTTTTCTTCGTAATTGAATTTAAATATTATTTCTTAATCTAAATTTTTAAAAACATTTGCTGAAAAGTAATTAAATGATGCAATTAATCGTCTCTCTTGATCAAGTGTTCTCCTGTCAAGTGTCTCCAACTACCTGTACAGAACTGTACAAATGATTAGCAATCGTTAGCCGGATATCCCTCAGGGCTTTAAAACAGTAATCAGGAGGACCCTTTAGATTATAACATTATAGAGGTTATGCAATTACATAATAAAAATGTCGGCACTAGCAAAACAAAAACAAATTTTGACTACACCTTTCGATTATAGAGCAGTTATTTAACAATGGCGGGGATCATTCAACGATGGCGATGCACCATCACAAAACAGGTAATGGAGATTCCTGATGAAAAATTATACATCAGCTTACTTGTTAAATATTATGCATAAAAATGAATCAAACAAAGAAGATTGGTTTAAGCATAGATTTATTGCACTTTAAATACATGTTTACATCCAAGCATACAAATTAAACAGAATATTTGGTTACCTGAAATTCTCATATAATTATAGATTATCGTTGGTCATCTCAACGAGATTGATTTTCTCACTTGAGCTGGTACGGCTAAAGTGAGAAAAACAATCAAGTTGAGATGACCAATGATAATCTGTTTATCGCTATTTTACCCATGAAGACGTTGTTAATTTCCTTGACAATGGCATGTGTTCCCTTAGTTTCTAGCGATAATTTTCATATCACTCGACTCCGTTTTCATATCACTGGACTCCGCTGAGAAAGGAAATTATCAGTCAGCAAGATCAAAGGAAAAATTCGTAAAATAGCGATAATATTAATTAGAGAGAAAAAATCAGGCCATAAAAACACAATTCAATACAAAGAAACATGTCATTCTTTTTCTAATAATTTAAAATTATTCACAAAAAAAAATTTAAGCCACAAAACACTTATTCATAATTTGTAGAATTATATGCCAATTAAATTACATCCATAGAAACAAACCATCCAAGACAATATTCAATATATTTCAACCTTGTGTAAAAAAAATAATTAAAATATGAAACTTACAAAATATACATTAACAAAATAAAATTGCAACACAACAACAACAAATGCTTTTATTTAATAAAAGAATAATAAAAGGACAAGCAGCGTATATCTAAGATATATAAATGTTTAACAAATGATAACAGGGGAATGGAACAAATGATATGTAACAAAATAAAAAGAATATAAAACAAAACACAAGGCTTAATTTATGATTCTCTAGCATCTTCTTGCTGTTTAGAAGGAGTTGCTCTTACAAGGCACATCAGCAGATAACTTGATAGACACACAGACAGACAGGGTGACTTTATACCACCCCAAACTTTGATTGGGGTAAAAATATAGAAAAATAACATTTTCTGTCAGAAAACCTTAGGAAAAATTGAGGCCAAGTATTGTTTAAATGTGTCAAGTAGTTTCAGCAGAAATATATGAAATATTGACAAGGATATACCAGGTGATGGCATCTCTAACATGGTCCATTGGCCAGGTGAGCTAAACATTATTATATTTAAAATTCTTGATGTAACGCATAACAATATAAGCAGGCATTGGCCAGAGAAATAGAATATTGTTTTAAAATGTCAAAACATATTGGTAAAATAGGCTGGTTCATTGTATGTTATATTTAGTACATGTAAAACAGTCCAGTATTTCTACACCTAAATGCCATTGCTCATCTGATTCGAAGACAGGTCAGCCATAAGATAATCATTAAATCCAAGATGCTTAATACAGCTTAAGGACTATTTTAATACCCACATGACTAATAAAAGAGTAGTCTCCTTTGTATTAAGACCCCTATCAAAAAGGTGACTCTTTAATAATGCCATTTTTATATAATAAACCCTTATTAATAAAGAGCTGCACCATGAGCGCATGATAATACCGTCATCCTTTTAGATCATCTTTATGATATAAATCAATTTACATGATCAACTAGAAATACTATCCTAAAACTTGAAACTCCCCCCCCTCTTTTTCATGGATAAAGTCTCAATACTCCAAAACGTATGATCAAAAATTTTAAAAAATCGAAAGGGAACTTTAATCGTCAAAAAGTTCACCAAAGTTTCATGAAAATTGGTAAAAGTGTTTTTGAATATTTGTCCGACATGTTGACGACGAATGGAAGGACAGAAGTATACTATAATACATCCTGTAAACAGGCATATAAAAAGCAACCCCTTTTTATTTTACCACTACTCTCATGATGCTAAAAATTCTTCTGTTGAAATGGTACCCTTGAGAGGGTTGGACTATCCCATGTATTTCTCCTCTCACTTGATTTTAACCTCCTAGTAAATGTCACATTTCTTCTACTTCCAACAATTGCTTGGTTAAATATTTATGCTGGTGAGATGCAGAAATTTCATTTTGAGCTGTCAAAGGAAATTTGTTTTGGATGAATTTAAAAAAAATATATTGAACCCATTCGAGCAAACATGCATATAATGCAAACACAACTTCTTACAAAACCAGTTATTTACTGGATAATAACACATATTACAATCATAGGGGACTACACAGACTAGATACTGAGACGTTATATCTAAATAAACTTAATATTACAAATATACACATAAATCATACTCACATTCTTGAAACAAAGTTTAATAAATTTTAAACTTGCTCCTTTAATAGCAATTAAATTTCTTTTTGTTTCAAGAAATGTAAGCCAAAATCTAAATATGTGAGAAGCAGATATATTATGCTTATTCCATCAACCTTAGAAAAAATTAAAAGCACATATATTGAGCTGCATGGATCTAATAATCTACCAAAATATACTATGTGTATTTTAGATATAATAAGTGTATTTTACATCTACTTTGTGTATTTTACAGAGTATTCACATGTTAGGCAAGTTAACAATCTCATTAACACTACATAGTTATAAAGTATAATATGAATATTCTTTTCCTTTTATGTCCATTTTCCATAGAATTCCAATCTTTTTCCATGGATTTTCTCCTTTTATTTATGTCTGTTCATTGCTTCTACTAATTTTCCATGGACATACTAAAAAAAAGAAAGCATGATTTACTGATTGTTGTTTGCTTAATGTCCAGTGGCAAATATTCAATGCATACTGAATTCATTCAGTAGGCAGACAAATTATAAACCCAATAGTTAGGTCCTTCAAAGACACAGAAATTTAACTGAAGAAAATAATAAATCTTGAATAGAACAAGCACCTCCCAACAAAAATTGAAAACTTTTAACAACAAACAAAAATAACAAACAAACTAGAGGCTCCCAAGAGCCTGTGTCGCTCACCTGATTCTACTTTGGTTTTGGAAATCATGTAAAATAGACAAAAATCATAACAGATATCCTAATAATGATTGAGGCCAACTTTGGTTTAATATTGGCCCGTAATTTAATCAAAAGCAGAAGACTTTTGTAAAGTTTACAGAAATTACCAATAAATTCATTGAAATTGTAGAAAATGACTTTATAAGGACAATGACAAATCAGCTACAAAGTAACAACACTTGGTCAGCACCTCAAAAGAAACATTCATACCATGTTTGGTTTCAATCCATTAAGCGGTTTTCTAGAAGAAGACATTTGTATATATTTCCCATAGGGTCCTTTGTTAAACTAAGTCCCCCGCTGGCAGCCATCTTGGTTGATGGATTTGCTACAAAGTAACAACACTTGGTCAGCACCTCATAAGGAACATTCATGCCATGTTTTATTTCATTCCATTTAGTGGTTCTCTAAAAGAAGACATTTGTATGTATTTTCCATAAGGTCCTATGTTAAACTAAGTCCCTCTCTGGCGGCCATCTTGGACGACAGAAATCGCTTCAAAGTAACAACACTTGGTCAGCACCTCATAAGGAACATTCATGCCATGTTTGGTTTCATTCCATTTAGTAGTTCTCTAAAAGAAGACATTTGTATGTATTGTCCATAGGGTCCTATGTTAAACGAAGTCCCCCGCTGGCGGCCATCTTGGATGATGGATGGCCTACAAAGTAACAACACTTGGTCAGCACCTCATAAGGAACATTCATGCCATGTTTTATTTCATTCCATTTAGTGGTTCTCTAAAAGAAGACATTTGTATTTATTTCCCATAGGGTCCTATGTTAAACTAAGTCCCTATCTGGCGCCATCTTGGATGATGGTTTGGCTTCAAAGTAACAACACTTGGTCAGCAATTCAAAAGGAACATTCATGCCATGTTTGGTTTCATTCCATTAAGTGGTTCTCTAAAAGAAGACATTTGTATGTATTGTCCATAGGGTCCTATGTTAAATGAAGTCCCCACTGGCGGCCATCTTGGATGATTGATCGCCTACAAAGTTACAACGCTTGGTCAGCACCTCATAAGGAACATTCATGCCATGTTTTATTTCATTCCATTTAGTGGTTCTCTAAAAGAAGACATTTGTATGTATTTCCCATAGGGTCCTATGTTAAACTAAGTCCCTCGCTGGTGGCCATTTTGGATGATGGATCGGCTACAAAGTAACAACACTTGGTCAGCACCTCCTAATGAACATTCATGCTATGTTTTGTTTCATTCCATTCAGTGGTTCTCTAAAAGAAGTCATTTGTATGCATTTCCATAGGGTCCTATGTTAAACTAAGTCCTCGCTGGCCCATCTTGGATACCTTCTATACATCTTCTGGGAATATCATTGGTTAAAAGCCAACATGTGGGAAACCTGTATATTTAAAATTAGGTCAGTGGGCGAGTTATATTCTAAATACATGATCAGTGGGTATGGTTTATGTTAAATACATGGTTAGCAGCATGTAATAGATTTACATTCCTTTTAAAAACAAAACAGTGTTGTTCTCAAATTAACATACATTGTAAACATAAATAATTATTTTTTGTTTGTGCTTTTCGACAAAAACATGTCTTAGAGACACTGATTTTTCACTGTAAATAATTATATGTTCTGTTTCATGTTGTGTTAAAATTATGATATCAAGATTTATTATATACTTAGTAGTAAATACAGATAAATTGTATGTGTAATACAATCATTGGCAAGCGTGCTGTATCAGCCACCCGTGATGATATCGATATCAGCATGGTTGCAAAGGCTTTATCACACCTTTAATCTGTATGACGTCACGTCATCGATTGCAGTCACTGTTGCAAAGGCTTTATCAAACCCCTAATCTGTATGACGTCATGTCAAACCTATAATCTGTATGACGTCATTTCAAACCTCCTTACCTGTATGACGTCATGTCACATAAAAAACAATTAAGTGAGGTATATGTATATAATAAAGTGTATATGATATGGCTTTTTTCAATATCACACACGTATCAACCCTCAACCAATATAATCCCTCGAGCAGAGCTCTTGGGATTATATTGGTGTCTCGGGTTGATATGGATGTGATATTGAAAAAGCCATATGATATTCTCTATTTACAACTACGTCAAAATTTCCTATATTAAGATAGTTGGTAAGATAAATTTGTTAATAGTGTGCTAGTGACTTAATATGATATATACAAGGTGAGAAAATTCCATATGGGGTTCAAGCTTTGCTCGCTCTCGCCCCATATGGAATTTACTGGCCCAGTTTATATTGTACTAGGTCACTAGCACACAAGCTCATAAGATGCAAGCTTTTGCAAAACCACAAAATCAAATATCCAAGTACATACAATTTTTCTTCAATCCACAAAAATGAGTACCCACTAAAATAGATGAATCCACAGAATAAGGGGATTTTGCAAATTTTACCATTAAGGATGTTCGCTTGTCATGTTTTGCAATTTTGTCAGATTTTCAGAATCCTCTGGTTTTATCCATTTGAAAGCCTTAAAATTTTTTCCCACTAACCCCATTTTCTTTTTATAAATCTTTTACATGTATAATTATAAGCCATCTGTAAAGTCTTATAAAATCTTTATTTTTAATAGTTTTGAGAACTTAAACTTATCAATGATAAAGCTATGAACAATCAAGAGAGAACATTTTCCGCCAAAATTTCAATGGTAAATATCTCGAAAACAAGCACACGAACCTATATTTTTAATCGCTCTTTTGGTTCCTTTATTAATCCCCTATCAATATATACTAGTGTTATGATTGTTATTTTGAAACTGAGTAGTGAACTTCCTTAAGACACTGAGACGATAAGGAACAAAACTTCTAATTTTTTTTTATTGACTCACATCAGCAGTTTGTGGATTAAATATATGGACATCTTTCTTTGCAGAACTACTTCCAAATGGAAACTTTCTCTTTTCTTTTTCCTGTAGGAAATAAACATTAAATCTATTATAAAAAAGGAAGATGCATCGTGAAAACTTTGGTAAACACATAGACTTTTATTGATGTGGTGATTTAGCACTAGTTTATATTATTGAAGACGTTATATTGACCACTAGATGTATTTTTTTTTATCTCACCCATTAGAATGCATTGTTTATCTCAGGTCTGATATTGTTTTTTTTTTTTTTATCTCACACCAGGAATAGATTACCTTAGCTGTATTTGGCAAACCCTTACATAATGTTTTATCCTTAAGGCTCTTCAACTTTGAACTTTATTTGGCCTTTAACTTTTTTGATTTGTGCATCACTGATGAGTTTTTGTAGACAAACCATGTGTCTGGCATACACAATTTTAAGCCTGGTATCATCGATGAGTTATTTTTTAAAGTATTTTTTATCTAATCTCAACCAGTTGTATGTAATTCTATCCCACCTATTCACATTGACTATACTGTTTCCCCTTTTATATAGCATATGCAAATCATTAGTATAATTTCTCAGTTTTTTTGTTTATGTTTAGGAGTACTGGTACCATTAATCTCATTCTAGATGTGACTATTCTCAACAACCCCAAACTCTCAAAATGTAACAAACTCTCACCATGTAACAAACTCTCACCATGTAACAAACTCTCACAATGTAACAAACTCTCACCATGTAACAAACTCTCACCATGTAACAAACTCTCACCATGTAACAAACTCTCACCATGTAACAAACTCTCACCATGTAACAAACTCTCACCATGTAACAAACTCTCACCACTCTCACAATGTAACAAATTGCCCTTTCAATATATGAGCTGCGAGGATAGAAATCGACCTTATGTAAATGAATATCAATACATCTATAAACCTATTTCAGGCTGAAAATTTTTTGTTTTAAAATTGAGTTGCTATAAGAACTCTACAAAATAGACAAACATTCATCTTTTATTTCGTATTTGAATGTTCTAAACTCAACCAATGTCTTATACAAGTACATGTATACATGCACTTGCATAAGGTCGATTTCTATCCGACGCAGCTCATATGAAGGGCGGCAAAACCTTTTTCCGAAATTCAGGATTGAGCTGTTTAAATCGTCAGGAATTCGGGAACAGCCAGTTAAATTGTCAAGAATTCTGGATTTCATTATATCATTATGCCGGAACGGACATATTATTTTCTCTTGAATTCTGGATGACAGCCCCTCCTAACCCCCTCATATATATACTATTTTGTACATATAAATCTGTATCTCCCATCCCTATCCCTGACTCACAGTAAGAGATACTTACCTTCAGTACAATTTCAATGCCTTTTGGATTTCTTTTAGGTGTCTCTTTAATCTCACCCCAGGTATAGGACCATTGGGCATCCCACCCCTATCCCTGACCCACAGTAAGAGATACTTACCTTCAGTACAATTTCAATGCCTTTTGGATTTCTTTTAGGTGTCTCTTTAATCTCACCCCAGGTATAGGACCATTCAGCATCCCACCCTATCCCTGACCCACAGTAAGAGATACTTACCTTCAGTACAATTTCAATGCCTTTTGGATTTCTTTTAGGTGTCTCTTTGATCTCACCCCAGGTATAGGACCAATCAGCATCCCAGTGACCAAATATCTCACCTCGGTTAGCATATATTACCCTCCTACAAAACAGAATATAAGTGATAACATATTTACATGCCTAATATACTGAATGTTATTTACAAGTAATTATTTTAAATTTCTTTACTTTAAATTTTGGTGTTACATCTTATTATTGAGGTTCAAGGGCAGGTTTCGCAAATAAATAACTATTTTCATATTACAGACTTTTGAATTGAGTTTATAATTTTTCGACAGGTTACCTACTCTGTGGTAAGACATTCTGGCACTTGGTCAAGAAAGAGCAACTAAAAGAAGTAAAATTAAGCTTAAAATCAGTGCAAATTTTAAGCATGATTTTACTTCTTTTGGTTGCTCTTACTTGTGCAAGTACCAGAATGTCCTACCTGTAGGTAACCTGTCAAAAAATTACAGCATCAAAAGTCGGTAATATGAAAATGGTCTATTGCTGGGAGTCACTTCTGAATTTTTTCAGATTTAGTTTACCCTAGCCTTTCATTGATAACCATACAGTACAAGTCTTTTATAATTTTTGATGGCAGTTAGAAACTAGAATACAACAAATTTGGCACTCAATGACGCAAGTATTATGTCATAGACGGCGTGACGTCAACATGGGTCATTTGCATAACTAGGCCAGTAGTCCCGTTCATTGAAGACTTGGTAGCCAAGTGATGCATTTACTAAAATTAATACCAATGGTCAACATAATAGGATAACATCATTAATGGATTGCATATTTAATTACAGACATCATGAACAATCTACAGAATTCAACTATTCACTTGGAACAAACCCGGAACTACGGAAAACGCGCATGACGTTCCCAAGGATAAAAGGTAACACCGTCCGGGTATATGGGTTAGCAACACCCGGGGCTATGGGTTTTTTAACGACGGCCATTAGCTAATAAAAATCCAAGAAATATACTAAGCCGGGGATAACAATTTTTATGGATTTCGTGGGCAAAGGTGAACCACATATCTAAATCTTCAACATAGTACATATTTCAATAAGGCTTGTATGCAGACATTGGCAAAACCTCTTAATCAAATCTCCATGAACATACAAATTTCCTCCATCCACGAAAATAAATGAATCCACAGCAAACAATACTGTAAAGCAACTTGTTTTCACCAATATAAAGCTGACATTGAGGTGATTTACCGTCACATGAATTTGTTCTTAAAAGTAGAACAGCATCATGGACAAGAAAACATTAAAAATAGAAATACAATCTAGCAAACAACTTTGATGTAAGAAATCGTGAATCTTGAACTACACAAAAAAGACCCACCATTTAACAGTATGTTTATGCAATCATTTAAAAGACAATTTATAGTAGCAAAATTTGTTAAATGACTCTAGAAGATTAGTTGGACAAAAATATATCCTTCTTTTTATGTCTTATATGTAATTATTGAATTTATTTGAACTTACTGGACACATTCAATTTAAGAAAACACATTTAAAATGCTAAATAATACAAAATTTGTGACATAAAATGATGTTCAACTTTTTCTAACTTCACTTATATTGTGGCTACTTACTTATCAGTTATAATGAGAACATGTCTGCCATCCTTACTGATCACTGCATGGGCAACATAATGATCTGTTGAGGCAAACTTTCCTTTCTCAGTCTCCTGTAATGAAAAATGGAAACAAGCATTCTGAGAGTATTGCATGGCAATACATAGTCCCCTACCGGTTAAAAATTCATTGCACTGGAACAAAATGCTAACTTGATCTATAACTTGTCATGGTGTAAACTATATAACAAATATCAAGTCAATATCTTCAAGCATGACGAAAAAAGTGAGGAAAACTGATTATTAAGTGAATTTTCTAAGTCCAAGGACAATAACTCTGCACAAAATCATCAGACCGGAACAAAATTGAAACTTGATCTGTAACTTTTCATGATAAAACAATACGCCAAATATCAAATCAATATCTTCAAGAACAAAGAAAAAAGTGTGGAAAACTGATTTGCCAGACTGACGGATGGACAGACGGATGGAGTGCAAACCTAGGGGACTAATAAATGAATGGATGTTTGTTTAATTGTTCTATGTTACTGTTGACAAGGACTTGTGGATGTGATATGAATCCTGCCTTATACAAGAAAAATGCACCGAGCCAGATTCTTTAAAATAATTCAGCTATGACAATACCTTAAAACATTATTACTCCTGTCAGCTTCCCGTCTTTGCTGTTACTTCTCAACACCACATGCTGATGGAGAAGCAGAAAATACCTGTTTCTAAGTCTTTGGTATGATGTAGCCTCATCAAATGAATAACATCCTGCACCTAATGACATTAACTGCATTAGATGCACACTTGGCCCATAACCTCTCTTCAATGATGCTCAAGGCAAAAATATTTGAAAATTCAAAACCTAACACAAACATTGAAGAGGTGATAAAACAAAATAGACCAAAACTATAGCCAAACCCAGACAAGGAGTTATACATGAGGAGATACATTCCTAAATTCAAATAGTTTTAAATTACATTCCTAAATTCTAATAGTTTTAAATTACATTCCTAAATTCTAATAGTTTTAAATTACAATCCTAAATTCAAATAGTTTTAAATTACATTCCTAAATTCTAATAGTTTTAAATTACAATCCTAAATTAAAATAGTTTTAAATTACATTCCTAAATTCAAATAGTTTTAAATTACATTCCTAAATTCAAATAGTTTTAAATTACAATCCTAAATTCAAATAGTTTTAAATTACAATCCTAAATTCAAATAGTTTTAAATTACATTCCTAAATTCAAATAGTTTTAAATTACATTCCTAAATTCAAATATTTTATAAATTTAAAAACAGAAAATTTACATAAAACAATATCCCAATTTTCTGACTTCTGAGCTGTTGACACCCTTGTTCCTTAACTCTGCAAGCTATCAAGAAACAATGCCTTCCACAATGAACCTATGAACTGAACCATATTTATGATAATTCTTCTGACCTTAAATCTAATGTACTGTAAATTCAGAAATTAGTGCCTGTGTTTATCATTGCGATTTTTGAAAAATTGGAAAAATGCGAGATTAATTATTGCGATTAAGGAAAAGTTAATAGAAATATATGTATTAGATATCATAATGAGAGTTCTTATATATTATTGCCTTCCTCACCCAGTTGCATTATTTGCATTAATAAAAACCTCGTAATAATTTCTGAATTTACAGTACCACATTCTTATAACTTACCTGTAAGATCATGTAGCCATCGGCCTCACGTCTGTTGTATGGTCGTATAATTTTATCAGCGCTGAAGATTCTGGGATTTCTTAATCTTCTGACCTCAACTGACATGTCTGCTATTCTATAAAGTAAAATAACATTCTGATAATTTAGAAATAAATAAAACAAGAAGTTGCATGTAATGTTGTGCAAAGTTTACCCCAATATTTAACAGATAATGATGTACAATTACTTCCTAAGTGGTAATGAATATTCAAAATATTAAAAAAACATCATTTATTCAAGGGTGGCACAGCAAGATTGCCATTGGTAATGAACTTGTCATATCTGAAATGTTTTTCTCCTTTTAGAAATTTGGTATTTTTAACACACAATGCAAATTAGATATTAAAACGACCTACACCCAATAAAACAATGCACCAATTTCAGATTATTTACCTTTTAATGCCTTCAAAAGAGCTACTGGCAAAGTCTATAACACCACTGGTAGGTCTCGTCACAACACCAACCAAACCTTTACCCAAACCTGTGCAAAATGGCAAATGTGTGAATAATTACATTGACTACTTTAAAACATTAAATAAGTTGAAGGAAAATGTTCTGAAGTAAAATGGAGAAAATGTTCAACTTACTGAACTAATTTGTTATAAAATGAAGGTACACAAACTTTTCATGGGAGACTGGTGTAGGTGGTTTCTGTGGCCTGTTGTACATCCAGTATCTTTTTAAATTCCTGTTATATTGTATGTATTATTGTATACTTCTCATTCAACTGTTAGCCTTGCAGAACGACAGATTAGTTAACAAAAGAGATATAAAAACAATTTACCTTTGAAAAATCCACCCACTCCTTCTGTTTGAGCGCCCTCTATAGGCTTCCTCACAATTCCTGTTACTCCATCAAATACACCCTACAAAGATATAACATAAATACATAATATATATTAAGTTTACAAAGACACTCTAATTTGAATGTCATTCATTGTTGGTTGTGAAAATATTGTCTACATACATTCAGGAATTCTGCTATTAGAAAACATATTCAACTCAGACAGATGAAGAGAAGTGGGGAAGCAAAGAGAGGCAGTGACATTTTTTTCCAGGGGGGAAAGTCTTACTTGTTAAATGATTTTAGAATTTTCAGGACATTTTTTTTAAAGATATGACAAATAATGTTTTGCAGACAAGTTGTTCTGATACACAATAAAAGATGAAAAAAAATTATATTTCAATAATAAAGACAAAATAAATAACAGTTTTAGAATTATTTTTTTGGCAACTAAGCATAAAATATTTGTCAGGAATCAAAAACTAATTTAAAAGCCTCTAGTAAAACTTGGTCCACTGTTGAAACCAGTAACAAAATTTGTTTTATCACACAATTGACTTCTTACAAATTTTACATATTTAATTAATGCCATACATTTGTCTTGAAATGAGAATGAAATTTAAATGATTGCCTACCATAACTAGTCCTTTTCCACCTCTGGCAAATCCTTCTCTGACATTGGCTGGGCGCTTGTTCATAGCTTCTTTTCTTTTCTTCTGGTAATCATCATCCAAGGTTAATGTTGCTATACCTTTACCCAGGGCACCAGTTATTCTGGATACAGCTCCAGCAGCTCCACCTAGGAATTGATAAAATAATAAGTAAGTTACTAAAGGACCTATAATATTTTATCTTCATGGTGACAAAGTCAACAATTTTAAAATTTTACATTCTCTCCTATGATTTTGCAGACTCAGAATTATCTAAGAGTTTGAAGAACATATTTTGTCCTCTAGATGTGTTTTTGTTATTTTTGTCTTTGTGTTGATGTCATATTGAAAATTTACTGAATATTCCCCTGTATTTATATTCCAATATCCACTTTGATCTGTTGATAAATGACCTAGTACATAATTGGATTGTTAAAAGTTATTTTCCGTATTTTATATTCTTAACATAGGTGATTAATAAACTAGATCTCAGCTATTTAAGATTTATGTAGCAAGTGGCAGTTCAGTACTAGTCATCTCATTGTATTTGTATTATTATACGTACCAACAGCATGCCCAAAAAGACTTCTTACACCGAGAGCCAGACCTTCAGCAAACTCCTCAGGACCCTGTATAGCTCCCTAAAATATATATAAAAAATTCTACATAAATTGCCAAATATTTACACTACCTCTGCCTATTGGCTTTTCTTTCAAAAGTAAATTTTGGCTAAAAATCTGTTGTATAAAAAGTCATTCCATTGTAAGTCAAAGGTTTCTACTAAATTTCAATTCTTGTTTCAATATAATATTCAACAAGTTTTCTTTTTTAGTATTGCTATCATCAGAAAAACTCTTCATTTTATATTACTACATTACTTCCAAAAATGTTTGAAAAGTGGGATTCTGTTGAATAAGGTTTTGCAATACTAAAAAAAGCAAAATTTGTATTAACCAAGTTCAGTTTTAACCTGTATACTTTTTATAAAATTTCCAGATTTTTTAATGAAATGGGTTGCTTTGTTGGAAATCAAGAGTTTTAGACTTTCGGATCGGTCAGGATGTCATCTACAAAGACAAAGACACTGTGTATAATAAATTAAGAGAATGATAGTGAAATTTCTGGCTGATCTATTAGAATTTGGACGTAAACATTATGTCAGCGTTTTATTCATACGTACTTGGTAAGGTTCATAGAAGAGATCCTCTATACCCTCTGCCATCCCTCTGATCAGTCCAAAGGGATTACCTAATACATCTAGTCCTAATACTAACACATACATCTGTTTAATGGCCTACAATTAGAAATAACAGATTGCATATTACAATTTATTCTGATAATATTTATGATACAATAAACTATAACTGCATTAACATCTATACAAAATCTGGATTTAAGCCAACTGTACACTTCTGAGCAATTTGTTCATTTTCAATATAAATAAAATAAGTGGGCAAATAAATAAGCCAGTAAACCAAGGACAAAAAATCAAAGGACATCGTTTGTTTTTCTGATAAATCATTACGCATAACAATGCTAATCATGCATGAAATTTTATAAAATTCATATTTCAAAAGAAAAAAGAGTCTGTGCTAGTTTCCTACTTTTCTTGACAAACCCTGTATAGATTTACTTAATTTTTCTCTTACAAGTTATATTTAGATTTGTTTTAATTCAGTTTTCTGTATTTATAAATCAGTTCACAGTTCCTATTGGTTTCTTGTAATATTTTCATCTAAGTTACACACTTATATTATGTAACTTTATAAAATTAAGAAATCAGAATTTGTGTTTTATTTTCAGTAACAAACCTGTGATGCATAATGTCTGGTCATTTCACCGGTCATCTGACTCTGGTTATAAAATTTATGTTCTCTCTGGAAATATCCCAATCTATAAATAGAACAAATGTTTTTGATTTATTGAAGACAGGACTTTTAAAAACCTTCATGCTAAAAAACAAGTGGTATAAAATTGACATTAAGTGTTTTACATCTCAGCATTATATTTATACTTACAAAAGGAGTAGGTTCTTTATGGCCCTAAAATGGCCCCTATTTCTAATTAAAATTTCAAATTATTATTTATTGACCAATATCACAATGAATCATAGCTAATACAATGATTAGAGAGGAAAATATGCCTTTTTGTTAAAAGTTTACCTACTTGCATTCTATTCATTATGTCACAAATAGCACTCATTTTGATTTTCCACCAAAAATTGAATGAAAATGGTTAAATTTCCATTGATTTTTTGGACAGGAAACATAGAGCGCATGCGTCGACCAAAAAGATCTTTTTACATCAGGAGTTTTATGACATTTTACATATCTGACTTGAATATTTAGTTTGTCAACGCTTGCGCTCTATGTTTCCTAGACCTGAATTTGGTTGAAATCCGAAGATTTTGTCAAACTTTGCAAAAATCCATATTTTTTACCTATTTGGGATATAACAAATCAATGCTTTAAAAATAAAACTTTGATAAAAATAGTTCTATTTAACTTTCTCACATGTCTTTTCATCAACTTAAAACATCTTTATCTTGAAACATTGAACTTAATAATCGGGGCCAAATATGGCCCTTACTGAACCTACTCCTTTCATAAATTTTGACTTGGATGGAGAATTGTCTCATTGGCACTCATACCACATCTTCTTCTATCTATGTTTGTAAAATTTCTACTTTCATTTGAAAGAAGAGTATGTCTACCATCTATACTGATAAACAAAGATTTAATATCACCAATTTAAAGGGTGTTTTTTCCAATATAATAAAAATATTTTTTCAGAAATATGTTACTTTTAGTGAAATTCAATGTTAAAATGTTAATGATATTGGATTTGAGGTGTTCCCTTAAAGGAGGTTTATTTACTTGAAGACAACATCCTGTACATCTGTGAGGACCACACCCACACTCTGTAAGAATATGTTGATAACATCAGACTGGATAGCTGTCTGTTTACCATCACCTCCACCACCTTGTAAGGAGAAACTTAAATGGACCTGTAAAAAAATAAGAAAAGGTTGAAATTTATTGGTTTATTGGACCTTTATGAATTCTTATTTATGTGATTTTTGAAAATTCCTCTTTTACTATATATTAATTTGTGGTTTCACATCTTACTTGTAACAACTAAATCTGTTCATGTTTGGTATGTTTAGTTGTGGCTTTGAAGAGTTGATTGTTTGTTGTTTGCTTAAAACATCTAGTGGCAGATATATTATGCACATTTAGAACAATTCAGTCTAGCATAAAAACTATAAGAAATACTTAATGTCCAGTAAGCAGTTTCATAACTGTGATCAAGACAAAAACATGTTATCATTTGGTGTGAACCTAAACAATACTTTGTACTAAACATGAAGAGATAGAATTGTAACAATTTAGCTCATAATGGACCATAAAGTTTCAGTCAGCAGGGAGATATATTATCATTCTGCCTCCAAACTTTTCAGTTTATGCTCTTATCTCCGAGATTCTTTTACACTGCAACTTTACTATTTGCACAGTCAAAAAGCATTGACCATATAAAGCTTTATTTGTGACATTGATAATGTGTTTCTGTAGAGATTTTTGTGTTGTGAAAGAAAGTAGATTCATGGAATTTTAT
The DNA here is from genome assembly GCA_017311375.1 of Mytilus coruscus. Classification (NCBI taxonomy): domain Eukaryota; kingdom Metazoa; phylum Mollusca; class Bivalvia; order Mytilida; family Mytilidae; genus Mytilus; species Mytilus coruscus. Next base: position 32,543,000 of record CM029605.1, read on the forward strand.
GCTGTCTGCTTCAAATTCAAAATTGTTAATTTCACCAAAATTATTTCATTTTAAAATTTCAAAGAGAATAACCATACATTGTATTAAAACCTAAATTTCTTTGTAATTGGCTGCAAGCATGATAGAAATGCTAGAAAAGCCTCACATTTACCTGTTTCTAAACATTATACAAATAAATTTTAAATTTTGAGACAAATGTATGGTTATTCTATATATACCAATACTTAATTTTTTTTGTTTTACAACTCAAAGCTAATCAGTTGCAAGAGACACTTGATTTAGCATGTCAATGCTGCCACAAAATCACAATTGTCTACAAACCTTAATTGGAGAGAAGTGAAGATAATCATAGAAGTTTTTCTGTTCCTGTGCCAGTGACAGGCCAGCATCCTCAATTAATGTTACATGCACTCTCTTGTAATCTTCTTCCATCAGTGTTGTCTGAAACAAAGAAAACAATAACACTTTATCACCCAAATTTTGTAAATAAAAAGTCTGCATTTTATTTTTTAAGTATAAAATGCAAGTAAATTCAATAATAAAACTAGTAAAATTGAGAACTACTTAACTCATCCACTTCTGAAAAGTCCTTTCTTAAATTTTGATAAGTTTAAAAGCAATCTACTAGACCTTGAATAATTAGGAACAGCTTATATCAACAAATTAGAGAACAGCATCAACTGAAAATGGTTCAATTATGCAGTTCATTTTGGACATACTGAATCAGGGGCAAAGTTTATCAATCTTACTTGTGTGACACTGGATAACAGTTTTAAGTTATCGATGACAGCATATTGATACACCTGTTCATGAACTAATTTTTAACTAAAATATTTTCAGATTTTTGCTATTAAACACTGAGCAGTTATAGATGTTAGATAATGAGAACAATTTTTTTGGCAAAATGGAAGTGCTAAAAGTTTTGCATTTCATAGTGCTAAAGCTACCATATTCATGTTCAGTAAATATATTGCAAATCCAGGTATAAATACATGGGATGAAAAACAATCAAATTCACACGAATGCCAAAACCCAGTGTGTAAACAGGGTAAAAGTCTTCTTATGCAAGATGACCATGAATTCATTAGATAGATTTAACCTTAAAATCTCTAGATAACATACCTCCTGGTCTCTGGACACATTTTCTGATGATGAGAAAAGTTCTATGAGTTCATTAAGGAAGCCCTGGTCTACTTTCAATGTCATTTCCTGTGTCAGCACCTTGAAATATCTAAAATAAAGTCAACAACTATAAATGTTTAAGATCTAACACCTAGAAAAAATAAGGAGATGTAGCATAACAAAATATTTATCAAGACTAAAGAACAATTAAAAATCACCATTAGGCCTTCAACAATGAGAACTACTTTGTTTTCTAAGAATTTCCAAAATTAATCTATGAAAAATAAATAAATATTGACTAATTTTCTAAATTTCATCTTTGTTTAAAAATTAGTTCATATTTTAAGTCATGGATAGGGTAAATATCTTTCATACATCAATTAATTTTAATTTTTTTATCCTATGTTGGTTCAGTTAACAAATAATTTATTCACAGTAAGTTTTAAATAGTCATATTTTCTACAGATTGTTCACTTTGGCAAATATTAAACTAAAATTGTCTCATATTATTCATTTTGACTCAATTTCTGCCAAATTTGTTTGCTTTCCTGACATTGAGCAAATAATTTCTTTGCTTTGTCACATTTTGTACTAAGTTTGCTCGATTAAATAATAGGTCAAAACAGTCTAATAGTACATTTTATAAGGAATTGCAAATTTTCCTTTGATCTTACTGTCTAATATATTTCTAGATTATGGACAGAACCTGATACTTAAAAATACTTGGCACTGACATTATGTATAAGTCCAGGATTGTCACACGTTCATATCAATCTGTGTCAATTTGTCAATTAAACGCATGAGACTTCAATCATACAACTTTTAAAACAACTATCACAACGTTATGTACATGTAAAATATTTGTAGTAACTATTTCGTTTTATTTCATATTCTCAACAAAAACATGCTGGTAAGACCAATTGCAGATAAAAAGATAATGGTATTTTATTTTTTGATACTGACTTCATTAGTTTGAATATCTTTGCTTGATGAAATAACAGGTCAAAACTGGCTAATACTACTAGAACTTACTTGAACTGTGACATTTCAATGTGTTCATGTTTTCTCTGCATCATACTCAACTCTGTAAATGGTTTTGGTACTGAAAAACAGTGAAAATATTATTTTAGTTTCACAAATCTCTAACTATAACACAAAAACAGTATAAAACCAAATAAATTGTTTTGCTGAGCACAGCTGGATACAACCGCAAAGGTCCAACACTGAACAGTTGGGGCAAAAAATGACACAATATTCACGCTTGATACAGGTCTGAATTTGGATTGTAATTAAATATTTGACACATAATAGTCTTCTGACACAGAATAACTGTAAAAAACTTAGAATTGGTTATTTGAATTTGAATTCAATTTTTGATTTTGTGCAATACACTTTGCTGTTGCGAATTATACCCTCCCCAAAAAAAATTCAAAAATTTTACCCCTTTTTTTGCTTTTGTGCAATACACTATGCTGTTGTGAATTGACCTCCCCAAATTTTTTTAACCCCTTCCCCCTTTTTTGCAAAAAAAAAAAAATATTTGAAGAAATTTTCTTTTCAATTTCTGAAATCTGAAATGAGATAAAAAATGTTCCCACCCCCACCCTTTTTCCAAAAAAATTCTTTCCTCAAGATATGGTCATTATCTCAATTCAAATTTCCAATGGAGTTTGCAACCATAATTACCCATTTAAATACACCATAAAAGTCTTAAAATAGAAAATGACATACATAATCATGTCTAAAATTAATATTCCTTAATCAGCATTTTAAATAGTAACTTCTAAAATAAATTGACAGCTAATCAACTCAAGACAATACAACATTTCTTTATATATAATTTTAAAGCAGTGTAAGGAGGTAATCCAAACACAAAAGATTGTACTTAAAAGTAATTGTCCATTAACAAGGAAACCCTTGTTTTTCCCCTTTTCCTAAGCGGTTTGAGCCATTACCCCCAAAGCCAATCCTAACCATCCCTTTGTGGTATGGAAACTTGTGGTATAATTTCAGAGATCCATACACCGCTCCACAAGTTATTGTCTGGAAACTAGAAAAATGCTTATTTGGGCCCCTTTTTGGCCCCTAATTCCTAAACTGTTAAGACTATAACCCCAAAATCAATCCCAACCTTCCTTTTGTGGTTATAAACCTTGTGTTTAAATTTCATAGATTTCTATTTACTTATACTAAAGTTATTGTCCGAAACCAAATGTCTTCAGACGAAGCTGACGACGACGACGTGATACCAATATACGACTGCAAAATTTTTGCGGTCGTATAAAAATACATGACTAAAAAAATATTTCTTTTGATTTTTTTCTCTTGAATATATAATGTCATAAAATATGGAAAACAACATGAAAATAGAAATCAAATAATTTTCATAATCTTTGAAGTTAATATTTTATTACCAGTGTATAAAACCTATTGCATTTTAGCTTCAAAAGTTAAAATGACATAAAACAGCAATTATATTATCTGCCAGTCCCTTTTGTGTAGTAATATATATGGTAGAACATTATTGTTGACGGTTTTTATTAGATATTATTTTACATACTACTCTCTGCTGCTATAGACTTGGCCAGTGGTGTAGGGGCTAGAACAGTCTGGAATGTTGCATCACTCATCTGGTTATCTAACTATAAAACATACAACAGTTTCAATCATTAAATATTATCAATATAAGTAATTTATAAAATTTTTGTTATTTGTTGTATTATTTTCATGTAATTATGATGTCATATGAAAGATCAATGTATAATTCTGCATGTGATAAGTATTTATTAGTAAACTTATTGGAAATTCAGTTCCAAGATTGAAAGCAAGCTCAAGTTCCTTGGAGAAGCAAAATATATGAAATAAGGTCTTATATGAAAAGTAATGTCCACTGCACAATAAATTTTTGCAAATCATATCCTAAAATTCAAAAAATAAATGCAAGGTTTTGTTTTGTACTGACTGGTAGCCTTAGTATCGGACGACGGACGCCAAGTGATGAGAAAAGCTCACTTGGCCCTTTGGGCCAGGTGAGCTAATAAGGATATGTGGCATAACATACTATATATCAAGACTAAAGAACAATTAAAAATCACCATTAGGCCTTCAACAATGAGAACTACTTTGTTTTCTAAGAATTTCCAAAATTAATCAATGAAAATAAATAAATATTGACTAATTTTCTAAATTTCATCTTTGTCCAAAAATTAGTTCATATTTTTATTCATGGATAGGGTAAATATCTTTCATACATCAATTGTTTTTAATCTTTTTTTTTATCCTTGTTGGTTCAATTTACAAATAATTTATTCGCAGTAATTTATAAAATGTCATATTTCCTTCAGCTTGTTCACTCTGGCAAATTTTATACTAAAATCATCCCAAATTATTACTAAATTTGTTCATTTTTGACTCATTTTCTGCCAAATTTGTTTGATTTCTTCACATTAAACAAATAACTTCTTTGCTTTGTAACATTTTGTACTAAGTTTGCTCGTTTAAATAATAGGTCAAAACAACCTAATAGTACATTTTATAAAGAATTGCAAATTTTCCCTTTGATGTTATTGTCTAATATATTTCTAGATCATGGACAGAACCTGATACTCGAAAATATTAGGCATTGACGTCATGTTAAGTCCAGGATCGTCACATGTTCATATCAATCTGTGTCTTTATTCTAACTTCATGAGCTCTAATATCCTTGCTTGATTAAATAATAGGTCAAAACAGCCTTAAATTACATCTACTTACTTGAACTGTGACATTTCAATATGTTCATGTTTTCTCTGCATCATACTCAACTCTGTAAATGGTTTTGGTACTGAAAAAAAGTGAAAAATATTATTTTAGTTTCACAAATCTCTAACTATAAAACACAAAACAGCATTAACCCAAAAATTACATGATTGAAAAATATTTCTTTTGAATTTTTTTCTCTCTTTGATATATGTCATAAAATATAGAAAACAACATGAAAATAGAAATCAAATAATTTTCATAATCTTTGCAGTAAATATTTTATTAACAAGTGTACTTCAAAAACCTATTGCATTTCAGCTTTGAGAAAGTTAAATTGACATAAAACAGCAATTATATTATCTGCCCGTCCCTTTTGTGTAGTAATATATATGGTAGAACATTATTGCTGACGGTTTTTATTAGATATTATATACATACTACTCTCTGCTGCTATAGACTTGGCCAGTGGTGTAGGGGCTAGAACAGTCTGGAATGTTGCATCACTCATCTGGTTATCTAACTATAAAACATACAACAGTTTCAATCATTAAACATTATCAATATCAGTAATTTATAAATTGTTTTTGTTACTTGTTGTATTATTTTCATGTAATTATGATGTCATATGAAAGATCAATGTATAATTCTGCATGTGGGAAGTATTTATTAGTAAACTTATTGGAAATTCAGTTCCAAGATTCAAAGCAAGCTCAAAGTTCCCTTGGAGAAGCAAAATATATGAAATAAGGTCTTATATGAAAAAGTAATGTCCACTGCACAATAAATTTTTTGAAAATCATATCCTAAAATTCAAAAATAAATGCAAGGTTTTGTTTTGTACTGACTGGTAACCTTAGTATTTGGCATGGGGATATATCTTGTGATGTGATATTTTGTAAGGATCTACAGCCTTTCCATTTTGACCTTGAGCTGCATTGTGAAGTGCATATGTATACTTAGCTACTACAGGGATGGTTAACAACCTTCACTACCAATGAGAGTCACACAGTTATTAGCTTGAAGCCTTTGTATTTTGACATGGAACTGTATCTTGAAAGTTGATATTTTATACTAACCTGAAGCCTTTGTATTTTGACATGGAACTGTATCTTGAAAGTTGATATTTTATACTAACCTGAAGCCTTTGTATTTTGACATGGAATTGTATCTTGAAAGTTGATATTTTATACTAACCTGAAGCCTTTGTATTTTGACATGGAACTGTATCTTGAAAGTTGATATTTTATACTAACCTGAAGCCTTTGTATTTTGACATGGAACTGTATCTTGAAAGTTGATATTTTATACTAACCTGAAGCCTTTGTATTTTGACATGGAACTGTATCTTGAAAGTTGATATTTTATACTAACCTGAAGCCTTTGTATTTTTGCATGTAGTTGTATCTGATGAGGTGATGTTTTATACTAACCTGAAGCCTTTGTATTTTTGCATGTAGTTGTATCTGATGAGGTGATGTTTTATACTAACCTGAAGCCTTTGAATTTTTGCTTGTAGTTGTATCTGATGAGGTGATGTTTTATACTAACCCGAAGCCTTTGTATTTTTGCATGTAGTTGTATCTGATGAGGTGATGTTTTATACTAACCTGAAGCCTTTGTATTTTCTGATGAGGTGATGTTTTATACTAACCTGAAGCCTTTGTATTTTGCATGTAGTTGTATCTGATGAGGTGATGTTTTATACTAACCTGAAGCCTTTGTATTTTTGCATGTAGTTGTATCTGATGAGGTGATGTTTTATACTAACCTGAAGCCTTTGTATTTTTGCATGTAGTTGTATCTGATGAGGTGATGTTTTGTATTGCAGCCATATACCCTCCTGAAAACTTCTTCTGATTTGTCTTTTGTTTGGTTTATACATCATCATTTCATTCCAGTCAACCTAAAATATAGAGGTTTATGTTGTTATGTGTTTATTCATTAGAATATTTTGTAAACTCTCAAATACTAACAGACATTTTATTTTTTGCTTTTTTTGAGGTAACAAGGTACCTGTGATACCTGCAAATAAAGTAATATAATAGTAAGAAGATGTGGTATGATTGCCAGTGAGACAACTCTCAATCAGAGACCAAATGATGTAGAAGTTAGCAACTATATATCACTGTATGGCCTTCAACAATGAACAAAACCATTACCTCATAGTAAGCTATAAAAGGCCATGAAAAGACAAATGTAAAACAATTCAAAAGAAAAAACTAACAACCAGATTTATGTTCAAAACAATAAACATCCTTACAATAATGAACCATAAAATAGAAGCTTTCTTAAAAGAGAGGGATCAAATTGCTTAATTATATATCAGAAATTTCAATAAAAAAACAGCAATAAAAAGAGGAAGCAGATACCAAGGGGGAAATCAAAGTCCATAAGTCCAATAAAACAGACAATACCATGGCCAAAAGAAAAAAAAAGATAAACAACAGTTCAGAAAACACTTCACACATAGCTAAAGATCGAGAAACAAAAACTCCACCAAAAACCAAGGTTGAACTCAGGTGCCCTGTTAGCAGTAAATGTGCTGATAAATATGACTTCATACAAGAAATTAAAGAAATTCATACATGTAAGTTCAATTATTTCTGCTTTAATATTTCAGACCAACACTATTTTGGTTAATTCAAATTTTAATAACTCTACTGCTTTTGTCTCAGTTTTCATTGACATTCTCTTCAAGGTTTGTTTTTCTCAAAGCACAAGACATTTAGGAGTAGGAACAAAGACTGGTTAGCTTGGAGTCACACTAATGAGTAGGACTGTATGACTTCCTGTGGACTGTTAACTTGTGAGCTATATAAAAATAAGAAGATGTGGTATGATTGCCAATGAGACAACTCTCCACCAGAGAATAAATTAGATTAGCACATTAAAAATCAAGCTTAGTCAGTCTAGTAAAACAAAACTCCATACTATTTATTATCCTGAATACGCATATGTTTTTTCTGTTGGACATTAACAGCCATTAATTAACTTCCTTGTCCAGAGTTGTTTACATTGACTACCTAAATAGGCTATTTTAATACTGACCTCCATTTTATTTTCCAGATGAACTTTAGTTGCTGGAGTATGACCTGCCTCTAACTCGTTAGCATATTTCTGGTAGCCTTTCTCCAATGTTTCCCCAGTCTTTACATTCAAAGCCCTAAATCTCTTCCTCTTTTCTTCCCATATAATTCCTGAGCTGAAAGCAGAAAGTCATTCAAGTGGTGTAAATTTATGTAAAGTGTTTATTTTTCAATACTCTATGATAATTAAGGGAGTCACAATGTTTTAAATTGTTCAAAAGGTTACTACTAATCTTTGTAATTTAAGTTAGCCTTTAATAACTTTGACGTTCTATGTAAATATCATTACAGATATATCATGAATCAAGATACACTAAATATTGAACCATACATGAAAATCATTGATTACACGTTTCAGTACAATTAAAAGCATGATACAAATAATCTATCTAGTGCACAGTTAGTTCTTTAAAGTGAACAATGAATTAAACAGGGTAAGTTAAAAATTGTTGTTTCTAGGGCTTCAGAGATTTGGACTACAGAATGTATAGCTAGCCTAGGCCTTAAATAGATAGCCAAAAAATTCCTACTTTATAGAGAATCCAAAATGGTGTCAGATGGCCATTTTTGATTGGCTAGCTTTGTAACTACTAACTTATTGTTCAACATAAATAGATATCAAGGGCATAGAAGCTGTTCTAGCTGCTACAATATTGAACGCAACCCCACAATATCTGGATTCATTTATACACAACAGGACAGCGCACCATGAGTGAAGCATTATTTGAGAAATAGACCCAACAAAATCAAGGGTTAAACACAGTTGAGTTGAAATTCAATTAGTATCTAAGTGACTGGGTAACAAGGAAATTCTAAATATTTGAAAAATCTTATTTCATGGAACTTTTATTGTTTGGTTGCCATATAATTGCTGTTTACCAATCAATTATTTAAGTCATAATTCAAAATATTTATCAAAGGAGGAGAACTGATATGGAAATCCATGAGACTAATGTGCTATTAAGGAACTTGTATTTTTTTAGCTTGCCAATATACAGCACTAGAATTGATATAACCTTACCTTGTAATTCCTAAATAAGCTACTTCCTTCTGTTTGTAATCATTAACAAGAGAAAGTCCCAGACCCTGTATACAGATGTTGATCTCTTGTTCTATACGTTCTAATTCTCCTGCCTGAAATACACATGACAAATGCATGCTGAGTACATTGTTTTTGTAATAATTTACAGAAGAACCAAATTGAAGCGTAAATCTTGTCACAGATTTGTCCACTTGAAATGCAAAAATAACAATTTATCAAGTACAATGCTGTTAGAAAATTTGTTGTAGACTGCAAATATTTGACAGTCTGTGTTAAACTTTTAGAAATCATTTTTAGATTGGGCCGATTTAAATCTTCTCATATAGCCAACATGTCCCTTTATTTATATATTTAGGTAAACAAGAAAAGCTTACATTCACCTATGATGTAATATCACACCAGAAAATTTCACCTTTAAATAAAATTGAGAATGGAAATGGGGAATGTGTCAAAGAGACAACAACCCCACCAAAGAGAAGAAAACAGCCAAAGGCCACCAATGGGTCTTCAACACAGCAAGAAAATCCCGCACTCGGAGGCGGATTTCAGCTGGCTCCTAAACAAAAATGTGTACTAGTTCAATGAAAATGGACGTCACACTAAAATCCAAAAAATATAAATGAACTAAAATTAAAAAACATACAAGACTAACAAAGGCCAGAGACTCCCGACTTGGGACAGGCGCAAAAATGCGGCAGGGTCAAACATGTTTTGTGAGATCTCAACCCTCCCCTATACCTCTAGCCAATGTAGAATAAACAAACAGTAGAATAAACAAACACACAGCAATACGCACAGTAAAACTCAGTTAAAAAGAAGTCTGAGTCCGATGTCAGAATAGGTAACAAAAGAAACTAAGCAAAATACAATGATACATAAATTAGCAAAGGACTACTAGCAGTTACTGACATGCCAGGTCCAGACCTCATGTATTTACCTCCTGAGCTATTGTTGCCAAGGCCAGGTCTTCAGTAAACAGTAGAACACGCTGCATACCATTGAGGAACGATACCCAGTATATCTTACTGTCAGAGTGGGCAAAGAATTCTCCTATTCCATCCTGTCAATAGAGTATAAATATAGCATACAGTAAATCATAGATAAAAGTACTATAAATTCAGAAATTATTGCGTGCATTTATTATTGCGATTTTTGAAGAATGGACAAAAATTCGAGATTAATTATTGCGATTTCAAGAAAATCTGCACAAAGACATATGTACCAGATATCAGAATGCGAGTTCTTATTATTGCGATCCTCACCGCATTATTCGCAATAATAAAAACCTCGCAATAATTTCTGAATTTACAGTATACAAATAGTATACAATAAATTACACAAAAAGTATATAATAGATGATTTTCTAATTTGTGCATTTCCTTTGTCACAATGCTTATGATATTACCTCACAGTAAGAACTGATTGTTCTATGATGTTATTTAAACTGACTGACCTTGGGCCAACCAGTGTTACTTAAGATTGGTGTATAAAGCATACAAATAGAATATATGAAAGCACATAAAGGAAGTTTTATGTAGAAAAGAGTTGGCTTTTGAAAACCGCAACCATGTTTTAAAGTTTAGAAAAGACTTTTAATTTATTGAAAAACAGTGAAAAAATATGCATTATTTAAGAACAATAAGTTTCTGTTTAATTTATTCACAACTTTTTGACTCAGGAATATTTCAAGACTTGATATTTGTATTAAATAGTCAATTGTTGAAGACTGTTATTTTATAATGTTGCCCTCCAGATGTCGTCTCATTGATATATAAACCCAAATCTCCTTTTATTCATACCTTTAACATGCAGTTAAAATAAGAGGTACAGAAACTATTTTGGGGACCTCGGTGGCCAAGTGGTCTAAGTAGTCAAACTACTGTATCACTAGCCTGTCAACACTGAGGTTGTTAGTTCATATCCCTCATGTGGCAGGTGCATTTGACTCCAATCTTAATTAACTAGGATTGTCAGTTTTCCTACCGAAGGTCAGTGGTTCTCTCAGGCTTCCTCCACTAATATAAGCTGACCGCAACAAAATAGCACAATAGTGCTGAAAGTGGCGTTAAATACCAATCAATCAATCAATCAATCAGAAACTATTTTCAATCAATAAAAATGTAAATAAAATTCAAATTTCACAACATTAGTATGGCCAGACTAATAATGGACCATTCCTTTTATCTACAAAATAAATGAATACCCTACCTGTTGTAAATCATTTTTCGTGTCCTTTTTCTCTCCACATGACCAGATTACCTCCCTTTTCCCTGTAGCAGTCTCCCAGGTGTACAACATATACTGCTGAGCATTAAGTACATGTTCCGTTTTCAAACCACTGAAAATTTATCAGTGTTGATGTGAATTATAGCATATAAATGTTGTCTTATAACAAATGGGATATCACATCCTATTTTTTACAGTGATGTTGTCATACCTAACTATATCAGTCCTATTCAGGAAATATTTGCGGGTATAAAATGTTGAAATGTATGGAATGACATAATTTTGTACACAAGTTAAAATTTCAATATTGATTTTTTTTAATGCCTGGATTTTGCTTAAAACATTGAATTAAAAAAATAAATGACAAAAATCATTATGCAATGAAGTCTCGTTTAATTTTCTATGAAATAAAAAATCTATTAAATGTAAAATTTGAATTAGAGTATGTTTTTTTTACAATTATCGTGAAACATTAATATTTGGTTATTTTTTAAAGCAAAAATCAACTTATCGACGAATTTTTCATAATTTTCACATTTTCTTAAAGTTCTTTATGATATACATTTCTTCGGTAGTGTACATGGGAAAGAGAATTATATATTTGTACATTTTAGAACTTGTGTATATCACTAAAACTAAACTCTGGAAATACATGTGTACACAGGATGTTAATGTCACCTGATGGCTTTTGGTTTGACACAATGCCTTTACATTACCTGACAATTTGTTAATACATAACATTATAACTTAAATCTGGTTAACGTGTTTGTATATTGGTCATATTGGTCATAGACACTTTAAAGGGACTTTAACTTTAGTAGGTACAGAACATTTATCTATTGTTGTGCATGTTTTTTTTTTCTCTTGACACTAAAATGTTTTCTTTTCTAAAAAGAATATATTATTTTTCTATATAAAGATAAATTATACAGAAAAAAGGGAAAAAATCTTTAAAAAATTGTTTCTTATAAATTTCAGTGGTAACTATTTTTTTCACTTCACACTTGAAATAATTTATTTTTTAACAAGAAATTTAGAAATCAAACATACCAGAATATCAACGAAGAAAATAACAGAAACAGCACAAATTCTGCATGAAAAATACAAGATGTTTAAGAATACATGCGACACTTCCAAACCCATCTGCCATTTTGAAAAATTCCGAAAATATCTTTTTTTTAAATCGATGTGGGACGTAATTTGCCCTCGATTTAAACGGTTTTAAGTAGAATATTTTGCCAGATATATGTTTTAATATTCTTAATCGAGTTGCAAAGTATGACTTTTATTTACGAAATTTGTGAATTTGATGTACAAGTAGACATGGGGGTCGTTAGATTTACCATTGAGTCAACAGGGAAATGACGAGAAAAAGTACGATTTTTACGAATCTGCAGGGCTGTAATTTAATGAAAAATTAAACTGTCAGAACCAACATTTTTAGGTAGAATTGTGTTCGAATACCAAGGATATAGTTGCAAAAGTTAGAGAACGGGTCAGATTAATGGGAAAATTGAACTTTAATGAAGCACCTATGCATTTTATATGGGACAAAATAACACAAAATCGGGCTCGCTACGTCACCAAAGTCACGTGATGTCTTACTTGGTTGGATATGTTATAGAGCTCATAAACTAAAACATGATCTTAAAGACAGTTCCAAACTAAAATTCTACATCGGATTCTAGAACTTGTGTATATAAAAAGAAGATGTGGTATGATTGCCAATGAGACAACTGTCCACAAGAGACCAAAATGACACAGAAATTAACAACTATAGGTCACCGTTCAACAATGAGCAAAGCCCATACCGCATAGTCAGTTATAATAGGCCCCGAAATGACAATGTAAAACAATTCAAGCGAGAAAACTAACGGCCTTATTTGTGTACAAGAAATGAGCGAAAAACAAATATGTAACACATAAACAAACGACAACCACTGAATTACAGGCTCCTGACTTGGGACAGGCACATACATACATAATGTGGCGGGGTTCATTATTTTTATGTATTTAAAGACCTGACTTGACCTATAAAATTACCAGGTGGTAAGCAATAAAACCTATATGGGGATGGGAGGAGCTTGTTGTTATCAACATCCTATTTATCAATATACACATCATCTGTTTACAATAATAACACATGGCTGTATCTGAATGATAAATTTTATGTATCTTTGTAATAGAAGTGTACATTTTGTAAGTATAATTAAAATTCCACTGAATGATGAAAATTAAAAGTATGAACAATTTACAGTAAATACCTAAATCATAATTAAAAAATAGAAATACAAAAATTACAGAAACTATTACACAGTATTAAATTGTTTGTGCTGTGATTATTTCTAATAAATTACAAAACAAATGTCTTGAAAACTGCAGAAAATGAATTTTATTTGAAATATCACATTTAAAACACTTTTTGTTCTACTGTCTCGATTTCTTTTGAGTAAATACTTTTCATAAATCTTGACCAAATATTGTCTCTAAATTTGTATGTAGCTGTTTTGTAGTTCTTCTTCCTTTTAACTCCTTGGCATCCTGTGATTTTGTTTAATTGACACTGAAGTAAAGTCTCTATCAACATTTTCATTCCAGTGAAGTACACTAAGGTTAGCTCGGGCATTGTATTGGCTATCACCGAACATAATTCTTTTGTTCTGATAAATATTTGATACATTGTTAAAACTTTCAACATAAAATGTATCCCTTCCAAGAACATAATTCTTTGCATATTTGTATACAGTTGCATTAAGTATAACACTTAAAAGAAGTTTTCAGCAACAGGAGAGGTTATTACAATTCGTGACGGTTCATATTTGGCATCAACCTTACACCGGGCACTCTCATGGCAGTCAGTGTGAATATTCTTATAGTGATCAAGGATATTTAATAAACTCTTCTGCAGTTTCTTTTCATCTTGGTTGCAGTTCTGGATAGCCCAATGCATGTGGGTAGTCACAGGTTCAACCTTGTCCAATAACTGGAATAACCATGTTTTTCCTCAGAAGATTTAGATTCAGTTGACACCTTCTTTAATGCTGATTTTACAGACTTAACACAATGCCAAACATCGTTCTGATTGATTGCTTCTGTATTTTCCCTTATATATTTGTTTATTGACAAATTCCTGTCATGGCAATGAACATTCACTGTTACATCGTTTTCATGTAAATAGTTGAAGATCTTCTCTGTCCCAAGTCTTTCATGTCTTTGAGATACAGGGTCCATTGTTTTCGTAACATGTTCACAACTAATAACTTTATGTGTTGTTTCTCCAATGCAAACAACACTTGTATCTTTTGCATTCTTACGCCAGCCGTGTCTTGCATCTGACATAATGTCTATCTTGCTATCAAGTTCTTCATAAGATGCTATCTCTTGTAAAAGTGCTATGTCAGTTGAATATTTATACTCCTCTTGTATGTGCTGACTGTGAACGTTGAAAAATGATGTACGATTTTCATCACTTATAACCCTATTCCTGATCCTTGTGCAAACCTCTTGTAGACTGCAGGCAATATTCCACTACATGTAATCCAATGATTCACTCTACTGTTCACTAAGTAATCCTTTGTTGGCAAATAAGGAGAGGAGGACCAAGAAAATACATGAGGTGTCTCTTTATTGTTACATTTTAGGCTTGTTTTGCAAACATGTCCTTTTTCAACATTTTGTAGGTTTAAGTTTTTCTTTACATGTACAACATCTTGCATGCCACTAAACAACCGATATTAGCCTTTTAAATGAATCTTCTGCAGTCAGAAAAATATGTTGGTTTGTGTCTACTTTCTTTGATCTGATATATGTGGATGGACAGGGTTCCTCTTGAAACTCTTTTGACTGGGTGTTACTGGTATCATTCTCTTCATTCCATTTTGCAGTAAAGCTTCAATAACCTGCAGGTTTCCCATAGGTTTGTTGTTTTCTTAGTCAATTCTTGTCTAATTGAAGCAAATTTTCCAAAATTTCATCCTTCTTTTCCTCAGTACCTGACACTTCAATCCGAAAACATGGAGTTCTTTTTCTAGCTTTTTCTCACTTTCTGACATTTTCAACACAGATCATTTACCAAAATTACTATTAGAAATACTATAAGAAAGACTGAGATGGTTATTTTATCTGAAATATGGATCAATCTATTTAATTTAAGAAAGGTATATAAGTACTCAAGTCAAATATATATGTAATATATTTTGTTAATTATTTTGATAAATTTAGGAGATAAACCTTTATGAGCTTTGAAAAAAATTTATGATAAAGAATTTTGCTGTTTTGTTTGTAACATTTATCTTTATCATTCTTAAAAATTTCTCACACCCTATACTAATGTATCAGTTACAGTTTTAGTACTTGCAGATATGTCCATTCCCGCCAAATATCAATGATATGCAAACACAACATGTGTAAAATATCACTGTCATAGGGCATTTCTGAGGTCTTACTTGGGATAAAGAAAATTAAAAAATAAAGATTTTTTTTGCCACAAATATATCTGATATTTTTTTTTAATTGTTGATTTATTATTTTACTAAAAAGAATGTATATCAACATTTCCAAGTACTTTTATTAAATCTGTTCAAACCGAAATCCTCATTATGCCTTGAGTTGCAGATTACACATCCTAGATTTTGGAAGTTCATTTTCATCTTATAAAACATGGAGGAAACAATGAATGTAGTAATGTCACTTCTGTGTTATCACTTGAAATTACACAAGAGCAGAGATGCAATATATCACTTTTTGCTCATAATGATTGGGATTTTAAAGAGGCTAATTCTGACAAGAATAAGGTGAACGATTCTGAAAGTAATGAACATTCAGAAAATTATCACATTGAACAGGACCAAGAGTCATCTGAATGTCCATATTGTTTATGTCGCCCATGTATAACAGATGAATAAAATAGACAATTGTGGTGGGAAAATGAAAATTGTGCACCTCATGAAAGAAATTCTTTCTTAAGAAAGATAAATTCAAACGTTTTTGGACAAACCTTTTTCATAGAGGGGTGTGGAATGACCCAAGATATTTAAGGAGAAAGAGAGACGCACTTAAAAGGGACAGACCAAGGAGAAAATATACGTATCACAGGAGAGATTTAATACCAAAATGTGTCCTGGAATTGGTTAGGAAATGGTTCCCAAATCCATCATGTCAAGAATATATGGGTCACAAATGGGATTAGTGTTGTGATTATTACATATCTTCCCTATTCTAGTATACATTGGACGTTTCTACCAAATCTAAATGATTTTCACTAAAAGTAAATTACCTAATTTCATATTAATAATATTAACCTGGACAAGTTATTATGAATCAATGGAATTTTTAAAAGTCATTACTGTGAAATGGAATAAAGATTAGATTAAAACTGTACACATGCAAGGTAAGAATTTTTCACTTATCAGCACGTGCATGTGGTATTTATGTAAACAAAAACAGAAAACAGCTGATGCAAGCTCCGCCTTATCTGTCAGTCTGGGAAATTCAAATTTTGAAAATCTGATCACTTGAGATTTTAAACAGTCAATATTTCTTATATTTATGGATTTTTTCAACATAAGTTTGTCAAAATGCAGATAATTTATGTTCCTACTTGGTTAACCATTCCTAAAGGAAACAAAAATTATTAGTTGAGATATCTGAAAACTGTTCCTTACACTTCAAAGCTGCAAAGAAAACCTAAGAAGCCATAATATTTCTCATTGGATTCTATTTATACCCCAGTCCGGTCTTTAACATAATAGAAAAACAAAGGATATGGGGTATCCATCCATGACACAAAATCAGTACATGCACAGCAAAAAAACACAAATCATGAAAACCAAGATTTTCAAAAGTGATCAACAAAATACAAATTTTCCATGGACTTGTATGCAGAATTTGTCCAAACATACAATCTAAGATGGAATAGGCACCATATTAATTTTACTAACCTTAAAAAAATACTGAAATGTATGTATTATGTTTAAAATAGTTTTTAAGCATCTTTGATTTTTATATTCGTTTTAGTTAAGTAGCCTATAATTAAATAATTTTGAATCCTATTTATCATGCATACTGTGAATCCATTTATTTTTGTGGCTATCAATTTTCGTGGATTTAAGGTAACTTGTTTTTTTGTGGATATTTGAACTTGTGGATTTTCCTGTCTGCATACCAGCGTGTAGAAAATTTATACTTTGTTGAACATTTAAACTATTTGTTAACCTAAACCCACCAATTCCACGAAAATTGGTATTCAACGAATAATTATAGATTATTGTTGGTCATCTCAACGAGATTGATTTTCTCGCTTGAGCCGATACGGCGAAAGCGAGAAAAGCAATCGAGTTGAGATGACCAATGATAATCTGTTTATCGCTATTTTACCTATGACGATGTTGTTAATTTCATTGACAACGGCACGTGCACCCTTAGTTTCTAGGGATACTTTTTCATATCACTCTACTGTCCTGAGAAAGGAAATTATCAGTCAGTAAGATCAAAGGAAAATTTCATAAAATAGCGATAATAATGAATCTACAGTAATCCTTTGTCTGATTATTATTTGGTTGATGTCCAGTGGCGAAGATTTAATACTTGTTCAGACAAAATTCATTTTCTTGAAAACTAGCACAAATACACTTTCAATCCTTACCTTTGATGGAAGTGTATCATTGCTTTCTCTGTATGATTGACTAGTAATACTGTAGCCATGCCATCCATGTATTCACTGAAGGTTACAACAGTCGCAGACTCAGTCACTTGGCAATCTACATTCAGTCCACCATGCTGCAAGAGAAGTTTTATTTTCATATTAACAAATATCTGATGATAATCGTAATTCTTTGATTTGCTTGCGTAAGTAGATATACTCATTTTCAATAAGGCATTAAATTTTCTGTAACAGGGATAATTTTAAACAAAGCCAAAATGTAAGCTGTACTTGGTGATGTGGTTATGTTCATTAAATAATCTTAACCTATAATTAAACATAATATGATAAAACAATTTATGACTTCAAAACGTTGTTAAAACCAGAATAAACATTTGGTCTGCATGGTTGATTTATGTCTCTTCTCTCAAATTATAAATGATCAATGGTAACTATCACATATAATTTTATTTTATTTTGAAGACTGTTAACAGGAATTTCTGATCTGTTTGATGCTTTATTTTTTTAAATATTCTAATAATTGTGTTGACTGTTGTATACCTAATAATTGTGTTGACTGTTGTATACCTAACATTTTTTATGTTGCTGCTTCTGTTTATGACATAAGTGTAAAAAGTCCAATAAAAAACTGATAGTACATATATCTTATTGACTGATACATGTATAAAACTTCATTTCAATTTCATTTTATCATTGCAAAAATTTATGTCAATACAAAAAACTGAACAAACAGAAAATATGGATAACACTGATGGTAATCACTTAGTGACATGGGTCTGAAAACATGTAATTTAACAAATTTAACATGCTTAAGTTCATGAAGGAGGAAAAAAGTATTAACAGTTGCAAAAATACAAGCTCTTTTTCCAGATATTTATCTGATTATATTTCTTTCTCTTGTGATTACATATGAGCTGCGTCAGATAGAAATCGACCTTATGCAAATGCAGGTATACATATACATGTATAAGACTTTGATTGATTTTGGAACATTCAAGTACAACATAAAAGATGAATTTGGGTCTGTTTTGTAGGGTTCTTATATCAACTCAATATTCAAACAGTTACAGTCTTTGCATAGGCATTTTTTCAACCCTAAATGGATAAACAAAAGTAGAGATATTCATTTGCATACGGTCGATTTCTATCCAACGCAGCTCATATATATAGCAATGCATTTATGGTATAATCTTTTCTATATTAATCTGTAAGATTAGCATGTTTTCTCTTGTGGCACTACAACAAACATTGGTACTTCACTGTTGGGACAACTGCAAGAATGTACTATTCATAGACTTGCATTTAAGGTTAAATTCAAATCAGCCAACATAGCTTCTAATTTTTATTTTAAATCCTAGCAACTACAATCCCTTTTCCTTGAGACAGAATATAACAAGTGCATTATTTGGCCTAGAGTAAGATATTAAATGGATTAATTATTATTCATAAGCAATTGGATTTTCCTGAGCATAGGAGAACCACAATTTTACCTGTTTTTTACGAATACATTGTACAAATACAATTAGGGCTTTTGACTTTAGTGGTATAACCACTATTCAGGAAAAAACATTTTATCTCAATCCATGAAAACTGGTGCACGTGAAAATAAACAGATCTAAGTAATTCATTCTGCAAGTCAATCAGATCACACAATGTATGCAACACTACACTAGACTAGTGCCCTTAGGTTCTAAGAAATGAATATCCTAACTACCGTCTTTTGGTATGTATAGTGCGCACATTTATACCCTGGGTCGTGTTTCTTGTAAGAGGGGTGCGCATTATACATGCCTACAAACATTTTCTTAGTCTTTTTTCAGGTCCGAACTCCAACAAAGAAAAAAACAGGTGAAGTGAAGAGTACGGAATTTTTCGCTAATACCTTGACTTTTATGTTTTACATGTTATATTCGTAATATGTATCTTAGTGTACTTGATATGTCATGTTTTATTCAAATAAAATACATTTTATATCTCTGTAGTTACGTTTATGGTGTAAATTTGTCCATCTGTTTGCAATCCGGAAGTTTGCCATGTCTTAATAAAGACACAATGAAGCTTTTGTTGTCGGTTAATTTAGGCTCTGTGTTTCTTGTGGTCATAACTTACTGTTTGTGTATGTGTTCATCGTGGAGAGTAGAAGATAAGAGTATGAAAATTGAATAAACCACACTCGTTTTGAAAAGATAAACCACCATTTTTATTTAATGTATCAGGTGATCGCCAGTCATGTGACTTAATATTGTACAGTCAAGGATATAACTCCATAACGTTATTAGAGAAAATAACATACAATTGTTATTGTGGACTAAAAAATCAAAGAACTGTGATAACATATGTATGTTACACGTTTCAAAGGGCAATATACATCATTAGTTTTGTTAAAATGTATACAAGTTTTATTGATATTACTATTGTCTTTATGTATACTTAACTATAGAAAGAAATGACACTTCATAGTTTGCCAATCATGCATAGTACACCTATGTTATTACAGAAAAAATATGCCTGTAATAACTAAAGGGTGTTATTGCAGCTTCTCTACATCACTCCAAAGCATTTGCTCAGACATACATGGTGCTTAATTACAGTGTATTTGAATTTATTGTAAGAAATAATGATCAGAGCATGTAATGAGGTTCTGCGCAAGCTTCCCAGTAAATTCCAAGAGTCTCATATAATAAGTTACATGCCTTTAATAACTAAGCCTTGTTATTACAGCTAAGTTTATACCTTAAAAGCCTTGTCTAATTGATTTACCATGGTTTATGAAAAATGTATCAATTCAATTCAAAAATTAGTTATCAAGGCTATGCATTTAGTTTCTGCGCAAAGTTTCAAGAGTTCCCTAGAGCCCACTAAAAATTAAAATATTTATGACTAATTTTACAAATAACAAACATATGTTATTACAGATTTAGAAAATTTAAGGATTAAAGAGAAGACAACTCATGAAAGTGTCTATAATAACACATGCAAGTTATTTTCTGTAATAACCCTATAGAGTTATATCCTGACTGTTGTAAAGTGATGATTTAGTCTATGAAAAGTTTTTTTTTTTATAAATACGTTTTTACTTTGTAACTTTTAAACAGTAACAACGGTTTAAAACCATTCAAGAAATTATGATTGAAAACATGATTATCCTATAATTGTAACCTGAACAAATTTAATTAGGAACAAGGTGAACCTGTCATTGATTGTTTTGACATCGATTAGACCCATTGATTGAGGTGTGATAATCCCGATTAACAGCTAGAATCAACAAACAAAAAATAAAAATTATGAGATTTTAACAATTTATTTCAGCACTAATTCATAACATAAAATTAAATAAATAATACAAGATAATACAATTTCGTATTAATTACGTATTCCGTACGGAATTCACCGACATCGGTGACCATTTAAAAAACTTCCAGTTTAGACTTCCTGTTTGCCAACAAACGACAAACATTAACTTGTGGGTTATAAAAGGTAGATAACTATTAAAATTCTTTATTCAGCTACAATAAATTCTTTCCATGATATTAATCATGACTTCTCATTAATTCCAAGCCGAAAAAAATCACACACAAGCAAGATTTTACCGATTTTGGAGCTGCGACTGTTTGGAAAATGTCTACTTTTTTCTCAAGTTTCTTGGACAATAAAGGTGGTGCACACAATACACAAATGCGCACTATACATACCAAAAGACGGTAGGAGAATTAATATAAATAAGATGTGGTATGAGCACCAATGAGACAACTCTCCATTCAAGTCACAATATGTAAAATGAAAACAATTATAGGTCAAAGTAAGCCGGTATAATGTTAAACATAAATTTAGTCCTTTACAGTTTGTCCTTCATGAATATTCAATTTTAATGTTAAAATGAAGCAATGTTAAATACGGCAAATTGGTAAAAATGGGCAAATAGCTATACGGGAACACTTCTTTTAGACTTGAATAAAACTAATCATTAAGGTTAGCACTCACTTCAAACCAACCGTGGTTCAACACAATGAATACATCAGTGAATCACAAAACGTTTTACTGCATTTATATAGCTTTGAAATTTGTCAAGTTAATTTAGAAACAGTGAAGCTACAAGAGAAGTTATCTGAGTGTGACTGAGTATGTCCTCTTGTACACCTATGTGTCTGAGGTTTGATAATAAAGTATTGTCTATGGAACCTTTTGGTTATATAATACATATAGAGATAATACCATACACATGTATAGAGGTGCTCGGCTAAGCTTGTGACACATCTTGATTAATGTATGATTAATATTCAAAGAGAACCTTAATTAATTCTAGAACTAGAATGTGTCCATAGTACACGGATCTCCACTCGCACTATCATTTGTTATGTTCAGTGGACCGTGAAATTGGTGTCAAAACTCTAATTTGGCATAAAATTAGAAAGGTCATATCATAGGGAACATTTGTACTAAGTTTCAAGTTGATTGGACTTCAACTTCATCAAAAACTACCTTGACCAAAAACTTTAACCTGAAGCGGGACAGATGGACGGACGGACGAACTAATGGACGTACAGATAAAAAAAACATAATGCCCCTAGGTGGGGCTTAACTAGTTGGGGCTTAAAAATAGCTAACCAATCTAAATGTGTGCAGAAACATGTCTTTTGACACCCCCAAACAGGTTCTTTAAAGCCACTTTTTCAATATTATAATCTTGAAAAGCCATAGTAGTGGATAAATTTCTTAAAGCTCAAAAAAATTAATGATACTTTGTGAGCATGCTCACATACCCCACGCCCCCACATTGTCACTGGGTAACAAAATCTCGCAAGATTCGCAAGTTCAAAAACTCATAACTCCTACAAGAATCAACTGATAAAAATTTCTTGTGGATATGCACATCTACATATTATGTCCTTCATATCTACCAAGTTTTATTAAATTCTGTTGTGTGGTTTCAGAGAAGTTGTGATGACAAACTGTTGCAGTAGTAAATTTAGGCCAAAATTCAAAGTTCAAAGTGCCTTAACTCCTAGAAAAAAAATTTAATCATAATTTTCTGTCGATATGCACATCTATATAGTATGTCCTTATTATCTACAAAATTTCATGGAATTCTGTGGTGTGGTTTCAGAGAAGTTGCAATGACAATCTGTTGCAGTAGTTTATATTTAGGCCAAAATTCTAAGTTCAAAGTGGCTCAACTTCTAGAAAAAAAATTTAATCATAATTTCCTGTTGGTATGCACATCTACATAGTATGTCCTTACTATCTACAAAGTTTCATGAAATTCTGTTGTGTGGATTCAGAGATGTTGCAATGACAAACTGTTGCAGTAGTATATTTAGGCCAAAATTCTAAGTTCAAAGGTTGAATTATAATTTCCTGTGGATATGCACATCTACATAGTATGTCCGTATTATCTACATAGTTTTATGAAACTCTGCTATGTGGTTTCAGAGGAGTTGCGATGACAAGAACAGGACTGACAGAGGGACAGACGAATGGACAGGTCAAAAACATTTTACCCTACTGAAATTTTTTCCATGGGGTATTATTACCAAGTTCAAAATCTTGATGCAGAGCAATAATTCAATGTGAAATTGTTTTTTCTGTGAATCTCTGAAAAGTCAGTTTTCCAAAAAATGTTGTTACCAACAAACAGGCATGAAAGTTAAACGTTTAACTTTCTTAACATAATGTTCATTGCAAATTACTTTCAGAAGCATCTGGGACAGACAATACTCTTTGATAAAATAAAATTAACTTTCATGCTTGACTAAGTATTCTGTTCAGAAAGCAGAGTGAAAATCAGTATTCATAATTAAATATTATTTTTCCCTAAACATTTCAGCCACTGGTGTTTGCAATTTCTTATCTTTTAACTGTTTCTGATCAACTTTACTTAGAATACTCTTAATATTGTTTTGGGGAGGGGGAGTAATTGGAGGTCATTCTGGACATACAATAATAAATATATGGGAACAGTATCTCAGGGCTATTCCAGGAAAAAATATAGGGGTGGGGGAGTGGGGGTAAACCATTTTGGTCAATGCAGTGGAATGTCTCTTCATCAACCTTTTTTGTATCCCACAGCCATTACCCACTGAAAAAATATCCTATGATGTCCAACCCTCCCATACATTTTTTTCCTGAAATAGCCCTCAGACCCTATAGTCTATGCACACATTCTGTATCAACAGTGTATCCGATATAAAGAATGTGTTTAAGAGTTGTAGCATTGTTTCTGCAAGCCAAAAGAGTTGAAAACAAAGATAGAAAATCTATATGTTCTACGTTTGTAAATAATTTTGCCATTCTAAATGTTAACAACTAAAACAAGAGATTTTTTTGTACTATGTAATTGGGTGCATGCCCAGTTAGTACTTCTGGAAAGTAAATGCTAAATTTTGTGTAAAGATTTACAGTACTGTTGGTTCAAATTTCAATAGCATTGGTTTTTGTTAAATATTTATAGGAATGCTTTAAATTTTGTGTCGAAAAGGTCTATAATCTAAAAGCTAGCAATACAACTGTACTTTTGTGAATATTTTGTATATTAATTAGCAGATTTTTTTAGCCATATGAATGCACTCTAATTCAACCTAAATTCCTTTCAAAAATCACAAACACTTAAATATCTTACCCGACATTTTTCAAACTAAAAATGAAATTAAATATTGACGACATTTCTAAAACTTATGTAAACAAACTAGAAAAATAAATACAGAATAAAAAATACAAAACTTTTTGTTTCTAATTTTCTTCTCTATATAAATTTTCAAATGAAAACTAAGTTTCATATTTTATATATCACACAAAAATAAGAATTTGTAACAAATAAATAAAAAAGTTTATGGAACGATTTCTATTTTTTTGGTTTATTTATTCAAAATTGAAAATCAGAGGCATTTCTAAACTACATGATGGTGGTAAAGGGATGTTTTCTAAACTATGTGATGGTTGAAAAGGGAGGTAATTCATTATACAAACCTGATCTAATAGTTTCATCAATGTAGTGTGTGGCTTACTGAAAAGGAATTGAGAGGTTTCCACAGCTGATCCTGAAAACTTAGCTTTCATTGTCAGATCTTTCCCAGACTGCACTGGCCAAAATGGTTTACACTGAAATACAAATAATATACATCAGTTTTTCTGAAATTCTATTAAAGGAAATATGCTTATAACAAAATAAGTTCAAACACAAAGATATTTTTATGAGTATAACTTTGTCCACAGCCGAAAATAGTTCTGCAGGAAAGATGGAGAAGATACAATGGGGGCAATCAAAAACCATAAGTCCAAGAAAGACAGCAATAAAGC
This sequence comes from Mytilus coruscus, assembly GCA_017311375.1. NCBI lineage: Eukaryota > Metazoa > Mollusca > Bivalvia > Mytilida > Mytilidae > Mytilus > Mytilus coruscus. Next base: position 32,568,171 of record CM029605.1, read on the forward strand.
ATTAATAAAACATGGGCAAAAAAAATTCTGAATTTTGCAAAAAATTAACAACCCTATGTCTGGAAAGTACATGGCCGTACAGTAGCCTTTTAGTTACTTTAATCTGCCAATCTCACAACATCTCCTTATTTTATATAAAATAACGAAAACAGAACATGTTTTTCATGGTTAAAAAATATAAAAATGCAAATGTTGTTTTGAATTTCAGTTATAACACACTCACCTCTTTAGAAGCCACTTGTATCCAGTCATCTCCCTCTTGTCCTGTTTCTTCTCTGAAACACTTATAATTATAACACACTCACCTCTTTAGAAGCCACTTGTATCCAGTCATCTCCCTCTTGTCCTGTTTCTTCTCTGAAACACTTATAATTATAACACACTCACCTCTTTAGAAGCCACTTGTATCCAGTCATCTCCCTCTTGTCCTGTTTCTTCTCTGAAACACTTATAATTATAACACACTCACCTCTTTAGAAGCCACTTGTATCCATTCATCTCCTTCTTGTCCTGTTTCTTGACACATTAAGGTATACTGAAAGACATACAATGATTGTTTAGTAAACAAAGCTTTGTATATCAAAATATGTCTGAATTAGAGTATACATTTGATATTGAGAATTTGATAAAATAAAGTCTTTGTTGTTATGATATTGTAACTATTATATCTATTTAGTTTGCCTATTTTGTTTTGTGTGGCCTATTATATGTTTTTATCTTGTGTATAAAATAATACACATTGTATTACAACTATGCAGTTTAGAATTCACTGGAACAATCATTGATATTCATGGACTGATTAGAAATTTCTATTTCACTTACATAAAGAACTGAAACAAAGCATATATTTTATATCAAACCGTTTCTAAAAATATTATATAAACATACCTCGGAAGTGTTCAATAACATATAGAAAGGTGTAAAAGTACAAATCTTGGTTAAACCACTACTGGACAGGGTTATCTTTACTCCAACCTACAAATACAAACATGAGTATTCACTAATGCACTTAAATTACATGAAAAAAGAAAGAACAAGAATGTTTCCATAGTACATGGATGCCCCACTCGTACTATCATTTTCTATGTTCAGTGGACCGTGAAATTAGGGTCAAAACTCTACTTTGGCATTAAAATTAGAAAGATCATATCATAGAGAACATGTGTACTAAGTTTCAAGTTGATTGGACTTCAACTTCATCAAAAACTACCTTGACAAAAACTTTAACCTGAAGCGGGACAGACGGACAAACGAACGGACGAACAACGGATGTGCAGACCATAAAACATAATGCCCCTCTACTATCGTAGGTGGGGCATGAAAATAATGTTACTGGTAATTAGGTTTGTTAAAATATGTGTAAACCAAGTGTTTCAATTTAAAGCTCTAAAATATTATGCATGTTTATTTGTAAAAAGAGAAATACCACTTTGAATGCTGACATTAAAGAGTTCATATGATAGCTCTACAATATTCAAAATTCTAACAAGAGTGCACATGCTGAAATGTCTCGCCTGCTATACTGACCATTGTTTTTATGTTGATAGTCCTAAATATAAAGTTTTACTACAAGTATCACATTAGAATTTATGATCTAAGAAAATGAGGTCAAGGTCAGATAAACCAAGCCGGAAATACATGTACACCTTTAATACAATCATTCCATACACCAAATATTCATGACCTATTGCTTACAATATAAAAGAAACAGACCAAACCATGGAAATTTTATATTGACCAATGAACCATGAAAATGAGGTCAAGGTCAGATAAACTATCAGATAGACATGTACACCTTAAAATCATTCCATGAATCAAATATAGTTGATCTATTGCTTATAGTATCTAAGAAACAAAGTTAACTTGGAAAACTGAACATTGACCAATAAACCATGAAAATGAGGTGAAGGTCAGATGATACCTGCCAGACAGACATATATTTTTATCAATAGTACCGCTTAAGTCAACGCTAGGGCCGTCTTGACCTTGTTGTAGGGTATGAATGGTTCGTTCATTGTTGAAGACCTTGCATCAACTGTCAAGATGAAGAACAGGAATAAAAGCCCTGTTCATTGATAATTTTCTATGTTTTCTATGTATTGTGTGCGATTTTGTCCCATGTACATTTACTCCATATCCTTTCATTTTCTATATATACACCTTACAATCATTCCATACACCAAATATAGTTGACCTATTGCTTAAAGTTTAAGAAAAACAGACCAAAACACAAAAACTTAACATTGAGCAATGAACTGTGAAAATGAGGTCAAGGTCAAATAAAACCTGACAAACTGACATGTACATCATAAAATATTTCCATACACCAAATATAGTTGACCTATAGCAAACAGTATTAGAAAAACAGACCAAAACACAAAAACTTAACTTTTACCACTGAACCATGAAAATGAGGTCAAGGTCACATGACACCTGCCAGTTGGACATGTACACCTTACAATCATTACATACACCAAATATAGTAGACCTATTGGTTATAGTATCTGAGATATGGACTTTTGACCATGAAAGCTTAACCTTGTTCACTGATCCATGAAATGAGGTTGAGGTCAAGTGAAAACTGTCCAACATGCATGAGGACCTTGCAAGGTATGCACATAACAAACATAGTTATCCTATTACTCATAATAAGAGAGAAATTATCATTACATAAAATTTTAACTTTTTTTTTCAAGTAGTCACTGAACCATGAAAATGAGGACAAGGACAATGGACATATGAAAGACGGAAACTTCATATCATAAGGCATCTATATACAAAGTATGAAGCATCCAGGTCTTCTAACTTCTGAAATATTAAGCTTTTAAGAAGTAAGTTAAGGCTGCCGTTGCTCGATCACTATCCTATGTCGAGCTTTCTGCAACAGATGATGCAGGCTCAACATAAACGGGATTACTTTAGAATAAGGATTTCCAATGATAGGTTGTTCTGTAAAATAAACATTATTATAATGACATGTCTTATGTCATGGTATTTATGAACATTTTTGTTGTTGTTAAATCTTCCATTAGCAGTGAATTTACATGCATCCATAAGTTATATTACAAATGTCAACACTCTTTGGACAATTTTGAAGTATTAACCACACTTTGACCATTGTTGGATATAAGTGAAGTAACTTACACTAAATGTCTGTTTCTTGGAGCTCTTACATTGTACATCACCAGAACTTCCTACAGTATCCAAGGAAAACTTATCTGACCATTCAGAAGTGGCTATCTTCAAGGATGCCTGAAAATAGATACATTTAATTCATTTGTCAGAATGGACATTTTACCCCCTTTTCCTGGTCAGATACAATAATTAAAATGGTAAAATTGATATATGAGAAGACAGCTTAGGAAAATAATTGTTTCCTTTTTGTCAATGATGTCTGAAAATACATAAATTTATATAATTCGTCGGAAATTGACATTTTTTATCCTCCCCTCCCCATTTCCTGGTCTGATATAATACATAAAATGGTAAAATTGTTATATAAGAAGATAGATTAAAGAAGAAAATATTAATGATACCTGAAAATACATACATATAATTCATTAAGTTAACATTTTGATCAAACTGTCTAGTCAGATAGGGTACAGAAAACGTCAAAACTGTTAAACAGGAAGACAGTAGAACAAGATACTTTGTAACTTTTTTAAGCCATGTACCAATTTGTATTTTTTCATTAACACAATTTAGAATTGAATTTGGACTGATTGGACACATCATATTCATTTATTGTGCAGTTTAAACTTTGTATAAACCAAACTCTTAGTAAACTTCAAAGTTCAAACATGAAAACAAATCTGGTATCAGGATTCCACCGATATTCTGTATTAATGCTCCAAGTTGAAAATTTCTACTCACAAATGTTTTTTGATTTCATTTATATATGGTGATAATCAGATAATTATAAATCAGTTAAACTAACTGTTTTTTTGTATAGAATGCCCCTAAATTATGCAGCTACTAGTGTCATTCCTGAGTAAAATTAATGGAGTAATAACTCTGAAATCAATGTTCATTCAGACAAAATGGGGACCTCTTAGTTCCCATGTGATGTTTAAGATAGGTTTACTACGTTTCCATATTGTTCTTTGGTACCAATATATCTGAGATAAATTGCAAAAATATTTCACAAAACACTGTGATTTATTGATGTTGATTGTTCATTCATTGATGAAATCTAAACATCTGTACTGGGAATATAACTAATGTATTTCTTAATTCCTTCAAACCGTATATATATATATATATATATATATATATATATAAAAGAAAATGCAAAATGAGAATTCAGTTAAATACATTTTGCAAGCACTTTAAAAATTTTTGTACTTGGAGAAAAATAATCCAAAATGTCACAGATATTAGGAAAAAAAAAATGATGTGCAACCTCACAATAGAATTTTTCTATAAGACATTTAAAACCATCACAATAAGAAACATTAAATTTCTTGCAGTATTTAAAAAAAAAAAAAGACATTTCACAAATAGAGAAAATCATAGTTTCATGCATACATAAAATAGTAAAAAATAAAAAATATTGAATATATCATGATGAAAAAGGAATACATAAAAAGTCATAGAGACCAGAACTAACTGGGACCTTCTATTTTGACCTTTGAACTCTGAAATCTCAAAAATTTTCCTTCTAACAAATATTACATCTCACCATATGAAATTTCAGGTGAAAAAATTCCAAAAATCTTCAAAATCAGAAGAGGGCTTCCTTCCCCCAGGGCCTAATCCAAACACTGTGTATGAATATTATGAAAATCCTTTAAGGCAAATCATTATTGTACAATACATGAAAATTTTTATCTGTTTTATAATTAAAATTGCATAGATCTGGAATTACATATCCAAAATTCTTCAAAACTGTAGCAGAGCTCTGTTTCCCTAAACATTGCGCACATTAATGATAAAAATCCATAAAACAAAATTAGGTATTGCAGAATAATTTTTTTAGTCTTTGATGATTGAAATACCATACCTCTAGACAAACTAATCTAAATACCTTCAAACTCAAAAAGTATAATTTTATTGCTGCACTTGCTTAATTTTGAATAAAAGTTACAAAAATGTCAAAATACACCAAGAATAAGTTCCATGTATGTTAGTTGAGTAGACATAGTGTAATTAAAGTGAACATTTAAATACATGCGAAACTGCTCTCTTAAGATAGGGTCTACAGTTCAGGAAATGTTTAAAAGTCAATTCTTGCTGAAAAAAATCCAACTCAAAACTAATCATTGACACAAGAAGCGCAAGATGAAGACAGATACAGTGATACTTAAGCATACTAAAATCATTTTGACTGAAAAATAATTACAAAATTAAGAAGAAAATTGATAACAGAGCAAAATAAAACATGCCGAACATCATGTTACATGAAAGTTGTCTCCCTTACCTTTCTTCCTTTAGGAATATTTGTATGTTTTTCCTGGTGAGCATTCAACAAAAATATTTACAATAAATGGTATATGTATAACATACTCATTTTTACAGCAAAATTCAAGCATGTGTTCACACTGATGAATTCAGTTCAAATTACACTATGAGTCGTTTAAAACATTCCACCAGCATTGACATAAAAACAGGTATATTGACTTCACATTCCCCTTTTTTACAAGAATTTCACCTATAGTGCTGTAATTTTTCCTTCTAGATCTTAATAAACTAACAAATTGACTATTTAGAACAAAGAAAGAGCTTGATAGCTTTAGGGGGGAAACGATGGCCATTGTATCCCTTGATTTCAGAAATCTATCCTGAAAATATTGCACTAAACATGCATTCAATTAGATGTATCAGAACGACATGAATGACCCCACTTGCAAAAAAGCTTGAAGCCATTTTTAGGAGTGGAAATTTGATAATGAAAGGTTGATAATTTTCACAAAATCCAACCAGTGGAACCAAACGTAAACTAGATCTGTAACTCATCATAGTAGACTCACATACCAAAAATCAGCTCAATATGTGAAGGTGTTTTGAAAAAAAGTCTGTATAACTGTTCGTTGTGGAATGACGGAATGACGGACAAGGGTAAAACTATATGGCCCTGACCACTAAGTTGCGGGGCCATAAAAAGAAATATTCAATATATATTTTTGATAGCTCAACTGAAATGCTATTCTTCCTAAAACAGCTTCAGATCAATTGCCTTCAAATTCAACCTGCATTTCAACTGCAAAAAGTGATGACTTATCATTCATAAACATTAGCCCTGAGAACACATTTATTTTGTTGTGCATTTCTTTAGAACAATCAATGTAAATTAACAAAAAATCCCATCTGTGTTTTCTCAATAAATTTTTACAGTGTAGTGTACCACTTTTGAGACAAATTATATCAAAATAATAGAAAAGTCCAACACCTCTAACTTCAATTATAGACAATTTTATGTTCAGGGGGTCTATAATTTACAGTGACAGCTTCAGACATACTAGTTTTTGACTTTTTCAACTGGACCAAATCAATACATTACCTAAAAATGCATGACCCAAAGTTTTTTACATGTAATTTCATCCCCCTACTTACTATATTATGCATAAAATATAAAGAAATAACTTTGAATGGTGTATGAAAATATTTGCAAGTTATACACTAGGGAAAATCAAAGGACGATAACTTTGTCCCTCACCAGAGGACATTATATTTGAAGAATGTTTGTTTTCATCATCTGTTATGGTTTTTCAAAGATTTAAAGTTCCAATTGAATAACCTCTAAAGAAGAAAACAGATATTGTATTTATTCAATGGTACAGTTCACCTTCCAGGAATATAAATACCGTGACCAACACCAAATGATTCTTATTAACGGTTTTATTTCCTGCACAAATAAGATATATACATAACATGTTAAAAGTAGTTATTGGGATAAAGCAAAAAAATCTTCAGCAAGACAAAATATTACACACATGAATAAATATATAAAAATAATTGCAATACATATATTAATAAAATAGATAAATTATAAAATTTTCAAAGCTAATATACTCCTAAATTACTTGATCTTCAAGCCCTTTAACTACAGCAACTGATAATTATTGTAATAAGCATTTTAGGTTTTAAGTGAAATTAAAAATGTTTTGAATGAGTAAGTATGTGCTTTAATGCCATCTTAACTCATTTGAATTAGGAAATAATTCTTTCATGCCATACTTTATGCTCATTTAACATGGGTAGGCATTATATTTGTCAATATCTTTATACCGGCGTTAGCGGTGTAAAATATTGACAAATATAATGCCTACCCATGTTAAATGAGCATAAAGTATGGCATGAAAGAATTATTCGATTCTGATAGGAAAAATTAGAACTTTTGTACTTGAGCGGACCTATAATACACGTTCGAAAGGCAGCCATTTTGATTTGATGAACCAAAACGTTATGGAAAATCAACAGTTCCACGATAAAAATTAACATATATATGTAAACTTACTTTTAGAATGATTTTATTTAATTTCCTAGCGAGCAACACCAACAAAATGTCCATTTCGATCTCCGGCGTTGTTCAAAATACAATTGACGTTGCAATTTCAATTGTGACGTCAATCACGTGCAGCCCATATTTTATTGTAATTAGAGCATGGCTTTGTTTCCAAAGCAAAAGAAGAACGTCATATTAGAATGTCTGTTTTAGATTTTCAGTTTATACAACAGAAGAGTTAAAGAGATAGATCAGCACTTCTCATTTTGAAATCTGCATAAATTTGGAAAGTTAGCAGGTCTGAAATTTGCATCATTGATCATACTCAACAGACCTATATCATATACTTTGTAAAGCAATATTTTTTTAATAAAAAATGTCATACAAAATCATAAATAAAGCAGACAGATATAATGTCAATGTTGTTTCAACCATGACCCACACTTAAGCAAAATAAAAATATGCAATCTGGAATAATAAGGAATAAGAAATTGTGGTTTTGTTATAATAAATAATAAATAAAATGCTCCATGGGCGCAGCTTGATACGACTGCAGAGGTCGAACCCTGAATAGTTGGGGCAAGTATGGACACAACATTCAAGCTTGATACAGCTCTGAATTTGGATTGTGATTAAATATTTGACACAGCATAGGTTTCTGACACAGAATGAATGTGGTCTAAGAACTTAAAATTTTAAATTGGACATTCACCTATTATGGTCCAATATCCAAAATCTAAATACATGGTTAGATTCAGCATATCAAAGAACCCCAAGAGTTCAATTTTGATGAAATCAAACAGTTTAATTTTGGACCCTTTTGACCTCAATGTGGACAAAGTTGATAACGGGCCCAAAATAAAAATCTAACTACATGGTTAGATTCAGCATATCAAAGAACCCCATATATTCAATTTTGTTGAAATCAAACAAAGTTTAATTTTGGACCCGATTTGGACCAACTTGAAAACTGGGCCCATAATCAAAAATCGAAATACATGTTTAGATTCAGCATATCAAAGAACCCTAAGAATTCAATTTTGATTAAATCAAACTAAGTTTAATTTTGGACCTTTGGACCTTAATGTAGACCAATTTGAAAATGGGACCAAAATTAAGAATCTAAATACACGGTTAGATTCGGCATATCAAAGAATCCCAATAATTCAATTTTGATGAAATCAAACAAAGTTTAATTTTGGACCCTTTGGACCTCAATGTGGACCAATTTAAAACGGGCCCAAAATCCAAAAACTTAATACACGGTTAGATTCAGCATATTAAAGAACCCCAAGAGTTCAAGAATAAAACCCCATTGAAATTGGTCAAAAATAAGCAATTTATACCAAGTATCTTCTTTTGCACAATACTGTGCAATTGAATATTTCTTGCAATTGCGCAATACTGTGCAATTGAATATTTCTTGCTATTGCGCAATACTGTACAATTGACAATTTCTTGCTATTGCGCAATATTGTGCTATTGGATATTTCTTGCTATTGCGCAATACTGTGCAATTGAAGATTTCTTGCTATTGCGCAATACTGTGCAATTGAAAATTTCTTGCTATTGCACAATACTTATTATATAATAATTTACACATCCTGCTTGGTGTATATCTCCTGCCATATCATTATTATTTGCTTTTAAATATAAATCAGAAATAACCAACTTAAAATGGAAAATTTTAAAGAAAAAAAAAAAGGAAAAAAGGAAAAAAAAATCCCCCAAATTTTTGAACCCCTTTATGATTCATCACCCGCAAACTCAATCCCAGCCTTCCTTTGAGGTATGGTACCTTGCAGTACAATTTCAGAGAGATCCATACACTTACACACAAGTTATTGTCATGAAACTAGAAAAATGCTTGTTTTTTGCCCCTTTTTTGGCCCCTAATTCCTAAAATTTTGAGGCAATTACCCCAAAAATCAATCCCAGCATTCCCTTTGTGATATGGTACCTTGTGGTACAAAGTCAGAGAGATCCATACACTAACACACAAGTTATGTCTGGAAGTTACAAAATGCTTATTTTGGCCCTAATTCCTTAACTGTTGGTACCGTAACCCCAAAATCAATCCCAACCTTCCTTTTGTGATATTGAACCTTATGGTAAAATTTCATAGAGATCCATTTACTTAAACTAAAGTTAGAGTGCGAAAACTAATGCGTCTTGGACGACATCGACAACGCCGACGGACGACGCGGCGCCAACGTCATACCAATATCGACCACAAAATTTTTTGCGGTTGTATAAAAATACTAAATAAAGCAGGCGTTTGCAAAAGTATAACTGTTTTTCAACCATGGCCCACACAAAAGCGAAATAAAAATCTGCATTCTGAAAAAGGGAATAAAACAATGCGTTTTTTGCTATACAAATAAATGATTCAAAATATCAAATAAAGCAGACATTATGACAATAGTATAACTGTTATTTCAACCACTAAAGCAAAATAAAAATCTGAATTCTGAATAAAATAGTGGGTTTTTGTTATACATTGCATAGGAAGATGTGGTGTGAGTGCCAATGAGACAACTCTCCATCCAAATAACAATTTATAAAAGTAAATTATGACTGTTACTTGAACCATGACCTACACTAAAGCAAAATAAACTGCAATCTGAAAAGGGGAATAAAATTCTGTGATTTTTGTTATACAATAAATGATTCAAAATAATACATAAAGCATATATAGCTCCAATAACATAACTGTTATTTAAACCATATGGCCCACGCATAAAAGCAAAATTAAATCAGCAACCTACAATGGGTGAAATAAATAAAAATAATTAAGACAGGGGAGACAACCATGCTGACTTACTTTCCCACTTTGTTTCCATTCCTTTGTTTTCTTTTGGTCTGGTTCCTTGCCCTTAGCTGGTTCCTTGCCCTTAGGGTCCTTTTAGGAATTAAAACATTGTCACATATATTATGTTTTCAAAATACACCATAACTCAAATAGGTTAAATCTCCATGTTAATTTAAACTGTTTAATAAAACAAGAACAGAAAATAAATATTCAAACCAAGAAAATCAAATAAAATCTGACATCAATCGTTCCAAGTTTTCTATGAAAACTAATTAACATCTCAGAAATAAATAAACTTTATAAAATGTAAAAGAAAAATAAACACTATATTACTAGAAGTAAAGAATTTATAAAAATAAAAATAAAATGTTTAAAAATTACTTTTATAAAATACAAACTAAATATTGCAAAAACAGAAATAACCTCCAGATCTTTGTTAAAGACGCATTGTGCAGTGATAGATTATATATCAAATTCACACTAAATAATTGTCATGTCAGTGTTTGTTGAAATTAATTTAATTCATTCAAAATCTGATACAAAAATGAACATGAGTAGATCAAATTGTCTTGAATGTATTTAAACTGATAAAAAAGGTAAAACAATTTTCTTTTGTAACAATCTAGACATAATTGACAATTTGCAAAAATGGCTAACAGATCAATGTTTTTACTTTAATCAAACACTATTTATAAAATGATCTTAATAAATTTAATTTGAGTCAATACAGTTTCAGTGGAGATATCTTTTTATGCAATAATGGACGTTAAATGTCGCGCTGTAATTAGTTTTGTGAATGATGACATTGTAATAATGGAATCTAATCAGAGAGGACTGAAAAGCTGAAAAATAAGATAGATATAAGAAGATGTGGTATGAGTGCCAATGAGACAACTCTCCATCCAAGTCAAAATTTATAAATGTAAACCATTATAGGTCAAAGCACGGTCTTCAACACGGAGCCTAGGCTCACACCGAACAGTAAGCTATAAAGGGCCCCAAAAATATTGAGTTAAATTCCTATCAAATAAGTTAAATTTAAAAAAAAAAAAAATTTCAAACATGTCAAATGAAACTAAAGATAAATATTTCTTTTTGTCTGAATTGTTTTTTATTTTCACAGCATTTAAATATGGATGCAGATGTTAAACTTTTCAGATTTTTCCAAAGATTTCATTTCGAAATACAACTTATCTCAAAATAACAAAAAATAACACAATTTAAAACTGTATTGACTCCTTAAATATTATTATAATTTAATAAACTTCTACAGTCTCCTGTAATTGACTACTTTTCAAATTCTTATGCTATTGCATGAGCATCAAACAGATTAAAAGCTAAGAACTTCCAGTAAAGCTGTGAAAATTCTATGTCTAAAAAAAGTGTGTAGCGTAAAAAAGTATGTCTATTTTACATATAAATTTACCAGAATACACAGAGTTCTACCACTACATCTTCAGGAAATATAATAGTTCAAATCTCAGAGATAAAAATTATAAATTTATAAAATAATGATGGAAAACTCTAGCTGACTTTGTGACAATTTATTTTTCACTGACATATCTCCCACATTTCTTTTTATTGATATTTAGTTCTGTAACAATATTGTCTCCTTTCTTTATTTTATATTGAAATAAAGGGCTCTTCCTCAGTGTCTTTACTAGTTACTAGTTGGTTACATTAAACAGTATATACAGATTTTATTCTTTATGATTTTAAATTTTCTTGTTAACTGTATTTTTCTCTGATATCTAGGTTACCGGGGGTAGGTTATTTAGTCGAATCCGTGAACACATTTGCATGAGCCTAAATGATTTGCTATTCTATATTCTGTACAAATATTAAATCTGGAGCATTAAAATAGAGCTTTGAGGTCAACTTTCAACCTAGAAGTGAACATAAGATAACTGTAAATTGTTTATAAAACACAAATGGAGAAAGGTTAAAGCAGGAAAGAAAACAAGTAAGAATACATAAATCAAATTTTTTAATATTCATAGTTGAACAACTTATTTATTTGTTCAAGAAATTTGAAAGTTTACAAATTATAGATTTAAAGCAGAATAGATTTAAGAAAAAAAGTATCTGCAGTTAATCCGTTTAAAATTTTATCTATGTATAAACATCTACAAACTTAGGAGGAAATACCCTTTTAAAAAACATTTCTGACATCTGATTATGAAATTATCACAACTTTCCGTACCCTTCCTGGGAAGTCATACTGATTTGCTTTGAGCAGTGTACGCCATGGTCAGAAGAACATTAGAAAATAAAGAGACTTTTAATTTCTAGATTAATTATAGTTACTTCAAAACACAGCTTTTAAGAAAACTGGTATTATACTTCTGAAACAGGACAGTAATTAGTATAAATTATAATTTTAGAGTCAAATTCAGTTACAGAAATGATTTTTGGGTAAGGGTTATGAATATGCATCAAGTACCATTCTTCCCAGCAATTGTAGGGTAAAGCAACCAAAAAAAAATATTAAAGCAGAAACCTTTGACCTGTTCATATATTTCTTTTTGCAGATAATCTTTTCTGTTATGATTTTTGTGTTTTCAAATGAGGGTCCAAGAGAGTGGTATGTGCATGGACAAACAGGAAATAAAATGTCCCTATATGTTAAAAATAAACAAATTGGTTGAACCTTGCTTTTTTACCAATTTGCATAAAACACTGTGAATAGTGAGCTTCACCCACAAATACATGTGAAATAAAATTTCAAATACTTTGCAAGAAAAACCCTTTACTACCTGCTTAAATGACTTATTGTGTGTTTTTATTGGTTTTTGGGTGTACTGAATGAATGTTTAATATTCCAGAAACAGGTTCAATCAGTACTGAAAACAAATTGTTTAAATTAAATCTTTTAACAAGTGTATTGAACACTCTCAAACATTGTTATTTGAAACTCACTCTGTCTATGCAATATAATTATTGAATGAATTGTTATTTTTGTTGCAATAATATGAAAATATCAGTTAGATAGGAGAACTTAATTTAAGGTATTGCTTAATGCGATTAAGGGACAGTAGTTACTTCAGGGGACTAGAATTTAGGATTTCTTACTTTAGCTCATGCGACCAAAATTAAGGGAGTTATTGGCACAAAAACACTAGAAAACTGACATGTTTTGTGTGGGGCCAAAGCAATGATGCATACAAAAAAATCTATGTTAAAAGGGTGTAAATTTTCATAAATTTTTAAACTAGGAATTCTGGATGTGTTCTACCAAAATATGAACATCAGGGAACAATTTGGAATGCATATTATACAATTTAATTTTGAATATTGATGAAATCCTAACACAAAAATATGTTTCTTAAAATTTGTGTTTTTTAAACAAAACTATTTGTTTTAACACAATTTTTTATCAAGCCTGTCAATGAAGATCGGAGTCAAACTCACAATCTCAGTGTTGACAAGCTAGATGAACTACCTTAACTACTTAGCCACCAGGACTGGTTCAGTAGGAGTTCTGAGTACAGAGTTTGAACAGACAAACATACAGAATTATATACACTGTCTTCAGTAAGAATGGTTTAATAATCTTAACAGAAGTTGGTCATTAAATGTAACATACATTTATTTTTTATGTTAAATCACATAATACAATTCTTGATGGGTATACATCTTTCATGCTTTAAAATGACAAATGAAATAGGTTGCATATTTATACTTATAATAATCCCTTTCATTTGCATATATACAAAACAAATCCCTACACCTATACCTGTGGCAATGTTTGAAATATAACCCTCAAAACAGATGGGAGAATAAAATGTTCTTCAATAAAAAATACCTTGGACCTTGCTAACAAAATTACTTTTTGAATGAAGGAAAGAAAAGGGTAGCTGCAAAATGGGGTAAAAATTTCTTATTACTTTTTCATCAGAACTTATACCAATATTTTTTGGGGGACTTTAAAATTTCTAGTGAAATAGGAAAGCTATTCAACAGTATTATTCATTTTAAACTCATATAAGTGTTAACTATTTTGTTTGAAATTAGTCGGTTATATCTTAATTTTTCTAAGAGCTATTCAAACATTTGTTAGGTATTAAAAACAATATTGCTGAAGTAAAACAGTTGACCTAAACTTGCCTGTAGGTGAGCAATTTTGGTTTCAATACCAGTTATTTTTCAATTTAAGTCCTTATAAAATTAAATAGAATTAACCAGTCAAAATAATAAATAGGTTAACACTTGTACGATTTTAGTTGTAAATTATCAAACGTGCATACAAAGCACTAACCATTCTTAAATATCAATATGTGAAAGCCCATGTGACCAAACTGCTGGGAAGATATGGTTAATACAAGCAACAGTAGACTCCTTTTACCTTCCATTTCATTTGTTTACGGTACTCCTTGATTTCCGTTGCTGAGCGTAGACTCAGCAAGATACACTGGCTCAGCCAATGCCGACTTCAAATTGTGTTTATTTTTCTGTCAATGTAACTGGCTTAATGAGTATTAATGCATTTATACCTATTTCTTAAAGACTTACTTTCAATAATGTTTTATTGGGAAAGAAAATTAGTAGAAACTTGACAACATGTTATGTCAACATATACATGATATATGTTTTTTATTAATAAATATTTTGTGTTGATTTCAGATGTTTGATTTCATTTGATTTCATCTCAACCTGTGCAGATTTCATTTTATTTAGAGCTGCTATATGGTGATGGTGCATTTTTATATTACCATAAATTGACCTTTAAATGTCTATTCTTGGTAATCTTGTGTTAAGGGTTGCTGTCTCAATACAATTGACCCTACATCTCCTTCTTCAATGCTTAAACTTATCTCAACCATCTGAAAAGCACAGGCATGACTAGCCTTGTTCAACTTTTCTGCAGGTCACAACAAAAATCGAACATGAACCTGTAAATGTTGAAATCTAAAGCAAATGTAGAAAACTTCCCAAAAACAATAGTTTAATACTTCCTGTATAAGATTCTACAATATGATTCAATTCCAACTTCAACTAACAAACTGAACAAAAGAAAACTGAAAAAAAATACATCATGCACACCTGTGAAACAATAAAACATAATAAAATGTGCCAATTTAAATAACATGGGAATTATAATTCTGAAAAACAAACAAATTACCCTTTCTTCTATGGTTACAACAGCGGGCAATGAATCAACATCATTGAATGAATCAACACTGTGCAATGATGTAACCTATAAAGTATTGAATAGGACAGTATCAGTTTCTTTCTGATCATCAAGTTTTTATCTTACCTTTTATTTCAAAATAGAATAAAGTTCAAATAATCATTCATATACTGTGGATTCATTATTATTCGTTGGATACCAATTTTAGTCGGTTTCGTCGGTTCAGGTGAACCACGAATTCAAATGTTCAACGGATTACAAATTTTCTATAGGCTTTGTATGCAGAGATTGCCAAAACCACGAAATCAAATATCCACGAAAATGCAAGTTTTCCTCAATCCACAAAAATTGGTATCCATGAAAATAAATGAATCAACAGTAAGAGAAATCATATTGATAGCCACATGTATATGTGATACACCAAATGATAATTTCCAGACCTATCCTTCAACACTTTTCTCCTGTTTACAGTCTGTTTGGACACCGTAATCTACATTCATTGATGGTTGAAACAGAGTGCCTGGGAAAACTACCAACCTTTGTCCCCTAGTAACTAACAAATCATATAAAACACTTGTGCACTAACCTAACCTTTGTAATATTTGCAACTAGCCCAAATTATGACTTGAACTGTTACCAGTTAACTTAAACAATTTTTAACTTATCTCAGTTAAATTTGAACCCCATGACAGCAAATCCTGACGTGATTGAAGCTTCAACCTTCACCTATCCTGGTCATTTCTGCAACAGACCAGGGTGTAACTGAAATCTTGACCACAGTGATAATAAGATGAAGTAAGCATTAAGGATTACCCAAACCACTCAGATATCATGACCCTCCCCCCAATATAAAGAGATGCTATCATTCATTCTGCAAAAAACAACACAAATAAATTCCCATCATATTATATATACAATTTCTCTGTATCCTGCCTTGTTACGAGTGAATTGTACGGGTAATATATTGTTCACATCACACATCATTTAAATATAATCTTTAACGAAGATAATATCACAACAAGCCCAGAATCTAGAACCAAACAGTTAGTTTCTATATTAATGAAGGATAACAACACTGTATATATATATTAACGTTAGATATTATTTCCCAGCGATATATGCATATTGTTTGTATACATTTTCAGTCAGCAAACAAGTTTAAGAAGGGATATAGTTATGATACTGTTGTCAGGTCATTAAAGATTGCATATTTTGGCTTTAATATTGATTCACTTATAGGGTCTTTGCATCGGAACTAAACACATTTATTTAAAACCAGTTGTTGGCATGACACGGGTTATGCTCTTCTCATATATTTTATGATGGTATGATACTAAACCCTAACGGGAGGGATTGTGCCTGATATTCATATGATGAAGACATAATCTTTCAATCAGTTTAATTGAGGTCTGGAGCTGGCATGTCAGTTAACTGCTAGTAGTCTGTTGTTATTTATGTATTATTGTAATTTTGTTTATTTTCTTTTGTTACATCTTCTGACATCGGACTCGGACTTCTCTTTAACTGACTTTTAATGTGCGTATTGTTATGCGTTTACTTTTCTACATTGGCTAGAGGTATAGGGGAGGTTGAGATCTCATAAACATGTTTAACCCGCGCATTTTTGCGCCTGTCCCAAGTCAGGAGCCTCTGGCCTTTGTTAGTCTTGTATTATTTTTACTTTTAGTTTCTTGTGTATAATTTGGAGTTTAGTATGACGTCCATTATCACTGAACTAGTATATATATTTGTTTAGGGGCCAGCTTAAGGACGCCTCCGGTGCGGGAATTTCTCGCTGTATTGAAGACCTATTGGTGACCTTCTGTTGTTGTCTGTTCTGTGGTCGGGTTGTTGTCTCTTTGACACATTCCCATTTCCATTCTCAATTTTATTTGCCTGAATGAATCTTGTTAAATATGATGCTGAGACATTCATTGTTGATTGTACAGTTCACACTTACTTTTTTCTTTGTACTGAAAAGTGTTTTCTGTTTGAATGAGAACATCACGATATCCAAGTTGTCATGGCCATGTGTTGTAAAATCTTCTCCATCACTCGCCTAAAATTATAAAATACAATATACATCACATTGTCTGTGGTGTCTTGGTGATTGTTATGAAGGGTGAACTTATTGTTGATACACCAATTTAATCAACAAGTAAACTAATTAGCCCGCCTCCGGGTGCGGGATTTTCTCGCTGTGTTGAAGACCCATTGGTGGCCTTGGGCTGTTTTCTGCTCTTTGGACGGGTTGTTGTCTCTTTGACACATTCCCCATTTCCATTCTCAATTTTAATTAGGTATGGAAATGGCAGAATAACAACCTGTGAAAATATCTACGATTACAGTTATATTTGATGTTTATAAAGGGGAGTCACTACCAAGAGAGTTATCTTAATTGACATATCAAAGAAAAAAGACGGACAAATAACATTTATCAAATTACTAAAGATTAAGCAAACATAAACCTTACCAATAATCAGGTGATCTTTAAGGGTAAGCAGTTTCTACTTCACGAGGGGCACTTGTTATGTTAGCAAATAAATGTCTAGTGAATAAGACAAATTCTGTAATAGTATTTACCTTGTAGTACAGGTCCTGTCCTGTTTTGTTAACCATCCAGTAAGGACTATAGACAGATATATCCATACATATTTACCTTGTAGTAGAGGTCCAGTCCTGTTTTGTTAACCATCCAGTAAGGACTGTAGACAGATATATCCATACATATTTACCCTGTAGTAGATGTCCAGTCCTGTTTTGTTAACCATCCAGTAAGGACTATAGACAGATATATTCATACATATTTACCTTGTAGTACAGGTCCTGTCCTGTTTTATTAACCATCCAGTAAGGACTATAGACAGATATATCCATACATATTTACCTTGTAGTACAGGTCCTGTCCTGTTTTATTAACCATCCAGTAAGGACTGTAGACAGATATATCCATACATATTTACCCTGTAGTAGAGGTCCTGTCCTGTTTTGTTAACCATCCAGTAAGGACTGTAGACAGATATATCCATACATATTTACCCTGTAGTACAGGTCCAGTCCTGTTTTGTTAACCATCCAGTAAGGACTGTAGACAGATATATCCATACATATTTACCCTGTAGTAGAGGTCCAGTCCTGTTTTGTTAACCATCCAGTATGGACTGTAGACAGATATATCCATACATATTTACCCTGTAGTAGAGGTCCTGTCCTGTTTTGTTAACCTAGAGGTCCAGTCCTGTTTTGTTAACCATCCAGTAAGGACTATAGACAGATATATCCATACATATTTACCCTGTAGTAGAGGTCCTGTCCTGTTTTGTTAACCATCCAGTAAGGACTGTAGACAGATATATCCATACATATTTATCCTGTAGTACAGGTCCAGTCCTGTTTTGTTAACCATCCAGTAAGGACTGTAGACAGATATATCCATACATATTTACCCTGTAGTACAGGTCCTGTCCTGTTTTGTTAACCATCCAGTAAGGACTGTAGACAGATATATCCATACATATTTACCCTGTAGTAGAGGTCCAGTCCTGTTTTGTTAACCATCCAGTAAGGACTGTAGACAGATATATCCATACATATTTACCCTGTAGTACAGGTCCAGTCCTGTTTTGTTAACCATCCAGTAAGGACTGTAGACAGATATATCCATACATATTTACCCTGTAGTAGAGGTCCAGTCCTGTTTTGTTAACCATCCAGTAAGGACTGTAGACAGATATATCCATACATATTTACCCTGTAGTAGAGGTCCTGTCCTGTTTTGTTAACCTAGAGGTCCAGTCCTGTTTTGTTAACCATCCAGTAAGGACTATAGACAGATATATCCATACATATTTACCCTGTAGTAGAGGTCCTGTCCTGTTTTGTTAACCATCCAGTAAGGACTGTAGACAGATATATCCATACATATTTACCCTGTAGTAGAGGTCCAGTCCTGTTTTGTTAACCATCCAGTAAGGACTGTAGACAGATATATCCATACATATTTACCCTGTAGTAGATGTCCAGTCCTGTTTTGTTAACCATCCAGTAAGGACTGTAGACAGATATATTCATACATATTTACCCTGTAGTACAGGTCCTGTCCTGTTTTATTAACCATCCAGTAAGGACTGTAGACAGATATATCCATACATATTTACCCTGTAGTACAGGTCCTGTCCTGTTTTATTAACCATCCAGTAAGGACTGTAGAGATATATCCATACATATTTACCCTGTAGTAGAGGTCCTGTCCTGTTTTGTTAACCATCCAGTAAGGACTGTAGACAGATATATCCATACATATTTACCCTGTAGTACAGGTCCAGTCCTGTTTTGTTAACCATCCAGTAAGGACTGTAGACAGATATATCCATACATATTTACCCTGTAGTAGAGGTCCAGTCCTGTTTTGTTAACCATCCAGTATGGACTGTAGACAGATATATCCATACATATTTACCCTGTAGTAGAGGTCCTGTCCTGTTTTGTTAACCTAGAGGTCCAGTCCTGTTTTGTTAACCATCCAGTAAGGACTATAGACAGATATATCCATACATATTTACCCTGTAGTAGAGGTCCTGTCCTGTTTTGTTAACCATCCAGTAAGGACTGTAGACAGATATATCCATACATATTTATCCTGTAGTACAGGTCCAGTCCTGTTTTGTTAACCATCCAGTAAGGACTGTAGACAGATATATCCATACATATTTACCCTGTAGTACAGGTCCTGTCCTGTTTTGTTAACCATCCAGTAAGGACTGTAGACAGATATATCCATACATATTTACCCTGTAGTAGAGGTCCAGTCCTGTTTTGTTAACCATCCAGTAAGGACTGTAGACAGATATATCCATACATATTTACCCTGTAGTACAGGTCCAGTCCTGTTTTGTTAACCATCCAGTAAGGACTGTAGACAGATATATCCATACATATTTACCCTGTAGTAGAGGTCCAGTCCTGTTTTGTTAACCATCCAGTAAGGACTGTAGACAGATATATCCATACATATTTACCCTGTAGTAGAGGTCCTGTCCTGTTTTGTTAACCTAGAGGTCCAGTCCTGTTTTGTTAACCATCCAGTAAGGACTATAGACAGATATATCCATACATATTTACCCTGTAGTAGAGGTCCTGTCCTGTTTTGTTAACCATCCAGTAAGGACTGTAGACAGATATATCCATACATATTTATCCTGTAGTACAGGTCCAGTCCTGTTTTGTTAACCATCCAGTAAGGACTGTAGACAGATATATCCATACATATTTACCCTGTAGTACAGGTCCTGTCCTGTTTTGTTAACCATCCAGTAAGGACTGTAGACAGATATATCCATACATATTTACCCTGTAGTAGAGGTCCAGTCCTGTTTTGTTAACCATCCAGTAAGGACTGTAGACAGATATATCCATACATATTTACCCTGTAGTAGAGGTCCAGTCCTGTTTTGTTAACCATCCAGTAAGGACTGTAGACAGATATATCCATACATATTTACCCTGTAGTAGAGGTCCTGTCCTGTTTTGTTAACCTAGAGGTCCAGTCCTGTTTTGTTAACCATCCAGTAAGGACTATAAACAGATATATCCATACATATTTACCCTGTAGTAGAGGTCCTGTCCTGTTTTGTTAACCATCCAGTAAGGACTGTAGACAGATATATCCATACATATTTATCCTGTAGTACAGGTCCAGTCCTGTTTTGTTAACCATCCAGTAAGGACTGTAGACAGATATATCCATACATATTTACCCTGTAGTACAGGTCCTGTCCTGTTTTGTTAACCATCCAGTAAGGACTGTAGACAGATATATCCATACATATTTACCCTGTAGTAGAGGTCCAGTCCTGTTTTGTTAACCATCCAGTAAGGACTGTAGACAGATATATCCATACATATTTACCCTGTAGTAGAGGTCCAGTCCTGTTTTGTTAACCATCCAGTAAGGACTATAGACAGATATATCCATACATATTTACCCTGTAGTAGAGGTCCAGTCCTGTTTTGTTAACCATCCAGTAAGAACTATAGACAGATATATCCATACATATTTACCTTGTAGTACAGGTCCTGTCCTGTTTTGTTAACCATCTAGTAAGGACTATAGACAGATATATTCATACATATTTACCTTGTAGTAGAGGTCCAGTCCTGTTTTATTAACCATCCAGTAAGGACTATAGACAGATATATTCATACATATTTACCCTGTAGTACAGGTCCTGTCCTGTTTTATTAACCATCCAGTAAGGACTATAGACAGATATATTCATACATATTTACCCTGTAGTACAGGTCCTGTCCTGTTTTGTTAACCATCCAGTAAGGACTGTAGACAGATATATCCATACATATTTACCCTGTAGTACAGGTCCTGTCCTGTTTTGTTAACCATCCAGTAAGGACTGTAGACAGATATATCCATACATATTTACCTTGTAGTAGAGGTCCAGTCCTGTTTTGTTAACCATCCAGTAAGGACTGTAGACAGATATATCCATACATATTTACCCTGTAGTAGAGGTCCTGTCCTGTTTTGTTAACCTAGAGGTCCAGTCCTGTTTTGTTAACCATCCAGTAAGGACTATAGACAGATATATCCATACATATTTACCCTGTAGTAGAGGTCCTGTCCTGTTTTGTTAACCATCCAGTAAGGACTGTAGACAGATATATCCATACATATTTATCCTGTAGTACAGGTCCAGTCCTGTTTTGTTAACCATCCAGTAAGGACTGTAGACAGATATATCCATACATATTTACCCTGTAGTACAGGTCCTGTCCTGTTTTGTTAACCATCCAGTAAGGACTATAGACAGATATATCCATACATATTTACCCTGTAGTAGAGGTCCAGTCCTGTTTTGTTAACCATCCAGTAAGGACTGTAGACAGATATATCCATACATATTTACCCTGTAGTACAGGTCCAGTCCTGTTTTGTTAACCATCCAGTAAGGACTGTAGACAGATATATCCATACATATTTACCCTGTAGTAGAGGTCCAGTCCTGTTTTGTTAACCATCCAGTAAGGACTGTAGACAGATATATCCATACATATTTACCCTGTAGTAGAGGTCCTGTCCTGTTTTGTTAACCTAGAGGTCCAGTCCTGTTTTGTTAACCATCCAGTAAGGACTATAGACAGATATATCCATACATATTTACCCTGTAGTAGAGGTCCTGTCCTGTTTTGTTAACCATCCAGTAAGGACTGTAGACAGATATATCCATACATATTTATCCTGTAGTACAGGTCCAGTCCTGTTTTGTTAACCATCCAGTAAGGACTGTAGACAGATATATCCATACATATTTACCCTGTAGTACAGGTCCTGTCCTGTTTTGTTAACCATCTAGTAAGGACTATAGACAGATATATTCATACATATTTACCTTGTAGTAGAGGTCCAGTCCTGTTTTATTAACCATCCAGTAAGGACTATAGACAGATATATCCATACATATTTACCCTGTAGTAGAGGTCCAGTCCTGTTTTGTTAACCATCCAGTAAGGACTATAGACAGATATATCCATACATATTTACCCTGTAGTAGAGGTCCAGTCCTGTTTTGTTAACCATCCAGTAAGGACTATAGACAGATATATCCATACATATTTACCCTGTAGTAGAGGTCCAGTCCTGTTTTGTTAACCATCCAGTAAGGACTATAGACAGATATATCCATACATATTTACCCTGTAGTAGAGGTCCAGTCCTGTTTTGTTAACCATCCAGTAAGGACTGGAGACAAATATATCCATACATATTTACCCTGTAGTACAGGTCCTGTCCTGTTTTGTTAACCATCCAGTAAAGACTGTAGACAGATATATCCATACATATTTACCCTGTAGTAGAGGTCCAGTCCTGTTTTGTTAACCATCCAGTAAGGACTATAGACAGATATATCCATACATATTTACCGGTAGTACAGGTCCTGTCCTGTTTTATTAACCATCCAGTAAGGACTGTAGACAGATATATCCATACATATTAACCCTGTAGTACAGGTCCTGTCCTGTTTTATTAACCATCCAGTAAGGACTGTAGAGATATATCCATACATATTTACCCTGTAGTACAAGTCCAGTCCTGTTTTGTTAACCATCCAGTAAGGACTGTAGACAGATATATCCATACATATTTACCCTGTAGTAGAGGTCCAGTCCTGTTTTGTTAACCATCCAGTAAGGACTGTAGACAGATATATCCATACATATTTACCCTGTAGTAGAGGTCCTGTCCTGTTTTGTTAACCTAGAGGTCCAGTCCTGTTTTGTTAACCATCCAGTAAGGACTATAAACAGATATATCCATACATATTTACCCTGTAGTACAGGTCCTGTCCTGTTTTGTTAACCATCCAGTAAGGACTGTAGACAGATATATCCATACATATTTACCCTGTAGTAGAGGTCCAGTCCTGTTTTGTTAACCATCCAGTAAGGACTATAGACAGATATATCCATACATATTTACCCTGTAGTAGAGGTCCAGTCCTGTTTTGTTAACCATCCAGTAAGGACTATAGACAGATATATCCATACATATTTACCCTGTAGTAGAGGTCCAGTCCTGTTTTGTTAACCATCCAGTAAGGACTGGAGACAGATATATCCATACATATTTACCCTGTAGTACAGGTCCTGTCCTGTTTTGTTAACCATCCAGTAAGGACTGTAGACAGATATATCCATACATATTTACCCTGTAGTAGAGGTCCAGTCCTGTTTTGTTAACCATCCAGTAAGGACTATAGACAGATATATCCATACATATTTACCCTGTAGTACAGGTCCTGTCCTGTTTTATTAACCATCCAGTAAGGACTGTAGACAGATATATCCATACATATTAACCCTGTAGTACAGGTCCTGTCCTGTTTTATTAACCATCCAGTAAGGACTGTAGAGATATATCCATACATATTTACCCTGTAGTACAGGTCCAGTCCTGTTTTGTTAACCATCCAGTAAGGACTGTAGACAGATATATCCATACATATTTACCCTGTAGTAGAGGTCCAGTCCTGTTTTGTTAACCATCCAGTAAGGACTGTAGACAGATATATCCATACATATTTACCCTGTAGTAGAGGTCCTGTCCTGTTTTGTTAACCTAGAGGTCCAGTCCTGTTTTGTTAACCATCCAGTAAGGACTATAAACAGATATATCCATACATATTTACCCTGTAGTACAGGTCCTGTCCTGTTTTGTTAACCATCCAGTAAGGACTGTAGACAGATATATCCATACATATTTACCCTGTAGTAGAGGTCCAGTCCTGTTTTGTTAACCATCCAGTAAGGACTATAGACAGATATATCCATACATATTTACCCTGTAGTAGAGGTCCAGTCCTGTTTTGTTAACCATCCAGTAAGGACTATAGACAGATATATCCATACATATTTACCCTGTAGTAGAGGTCCAGTCCTGTTTTGTTAACCATCCAGTAAGGACTGGAGACAGATATATCCATACATATTTACCCTGTAGTACAGGTCCTGTCCTGTTTTGTTAACCATCCAGTAAGGACTGTAGACAGATATATCCATACATATTTACCCTGTAGTAGAGGTCCAGTCCTGTTTTGTTAACCATCCAGTAAGGACTATAGACAGATATATCCATACATATTTACCCTGTAGTACAGGTCCTGTCCTGTTTTATTAACCATCCAGTAAGGACTGTAGACAGATATATCCATACATATTAACCCTGTAGTACAGGTCCTGTCCTGTTTTATTAACCATCCAGTAAGGACTGTAGAGATATATCCATACATATTTACCCTGTAGTACAGGTCCAGTCCTGTTTTGTTAACCATCCAGTAAGGACTGTAGACAGATATATCCATACATATTTACCCTGTAGTAGAGGTCCAGTCCTGTTTTGTTAACCATCCAGTAAGGACTGTAGACAGATATATCCATACATATTTACCCTGTAGTAGAGGTCCTGTCCTGTTTTGTTAACCTAGAGGTCCAGTCCTGTTTTGTTAACCATCCAGTAAGGACTATAAACAGATATATCCATACATATTTACCCTGTAGTACAGATCCTGTCCTGTTTTGTTAACCATCCAGTAAGGACTGTAGACAGATATATCCATACATATTTACCCTGTAGTAGAGGTCCAGTCCTGTTTTGTTAACCATCCAGTAAGGACTATAGACAGATATATCCATACATATTTACCCTGTAGTAGAGGTCCAGTCCTGTTTTGTTAACCATCCAGTAAGGACTATAGACAGATATATCCATACATATTTACCCTGTAGTAGAGGTCCAGTCCTGTTTTGTTAACCATCCAGTAAGGACTGGAGACAGATATATCCATACATATTTACCCTGTAGTACAGGTCCTGTCATGTTTTGTTAACCATCCAGTAAGGACTGTAGACAGATATATCCATACATATTTACCCTGTAGTAGAGGTCCAGTCCTGTTTTGTTAACCATCCAGTAAGGACTATAGACAGATATATCCATACATATTTACCCTGTAGTACAGGTCCTGTCCTGTTTTATTAACCATCCAGTAAGGACTGTAGACAGATATATCCATACATATTAACCCTGTAGTACAGGTCCTGTCCTGTTTTATTAACCATCCAGTAAGGACTGTAGAGATATATCCATACATATTTACCCTGTAGTACAGGTCCAGTCCTGTTTTGTTAACCATCCAGTAAGGACTGTAGACAGATATATCCATACATATTTACCCTGTAGTAGAGGTCCAGTCCTGTTTTGTTAACCATCCAGTAAGGACTGTAGACAGATATATCCATACATATTTACCCTGTAGTAGAGGTCCTGTCCTGTTTTGTTAACCTAGAGGTCCAGTCCTGTTTTGTTAACCATCCAGTAAGGACTATAAACAGATATATCCATACATATTTACCCTGTAGTAGAGGTCCTGTCCTGTTTTGTTAACCATCCAGTAAGGACTGTAGACAGATATATCCATACATATTTATCCTGTAGTACAGGTCTAGTCCTGTTTTGTTAACCATCCAGTAAGGACTGTAGACAGATATATCCATACATATTTACCCTGTAGTACAGGTCCTGTCCTGTTTTGTTAACCATCCAGTAAGGACTGTAGACAGATATATCCATACATATTTACCCTGTAGTAGAGGTCCAGTCCTGTTTTGTTAACCATCCAGTAAGGACTGTAGACAGATATATCCATACATATTTACCCTGTAGTAGAGGTCCAGTCCTGTTTTGTTAACCATCCAGTAAGGACTATAGACAGATATATCCATACATATTTACCCTGTAGTAGAGGTCCAGTCCTGTTTTGTTAACCATCCAGTAAGGACTGGAGACAGATATATCCATACATATTTACCCTGTAGTACAGGTCCTGTCCTGTTTTGTTAACCATCCAGTAAGGACTGTAGACAGATATATCCATACATATTTACCCTGTAGTAGAGGTCCAGTCCTGTTTTGTTAACCATCCAGTAAGGACTATAGACAGATATATCCATACATATTTACCCTGTAGTACAGGTCCTGTCCTGTTTTATTAACCATCCAGTAAGGACTGTAGAGAGATATATCCATACATATTTACCCTGTAGTACAGGTCCAGTCCTGTTTTGTTAACCATCCAGTAAGGACTGTAGACAGATATATCCATACATATTTACCCTGTAGTAGAGGTCCAGTCCTGTTTTGTTAACCATCCAGTAAGGACTGTAGACAGATATATCCATACATATTTACCCTGTAGTAGAGGTCCTGTCCTGTTTTGTTAACCTAGAGGTCCAGTCCTGTTTTGTTAACCATCCAGTAAGGACTATAAACAGATATATCCATACATATTTACCCTGTAGTACAGGTCCTGTCCTGTTTTGTTAACCATCCAGTAAGGACTGTAGACAGATATATCCATACATATTTACCCTGTAGTAGAGGTCCAGTCCTGTTTTGTTAACCATCCAGTAAGGACTATAGACAGATATATCCATACATATTTACCCTGTAGTAGAGGTCCAGTCCTGTTTTGTTAACCATCCAGTAAGGACTATAGACAGATATATCCATACATATTTACCCTGTAGTAGAGGTCCAGTCCTGTTTTGTTAACCATCCAGTAAGGACTGGAGACAGATATATCCATACATATTTACCCTGTAGTACAGGTCCTGTCCTGTTTTGTTAACCATCCAGTAAGGACTGTAGACAGATATATCCATACATATTTACCCTGTAGTAGAGGTCCAGTCCTGTTTTGTTAACCATCCAGTAAGGACTATAGACAGATATATCCATACATATTTACCCTGTAGTACAGGTCCTGTCCTGTTTTATTAACCATCCAGTAAGGACTGTAGACAGATATATCCATACATATTAACCCTGTAGTACAGGTCCTGTCCTGTTTTATTAACCATCCAGTAAGGACTGTAGAGAGATATATCCATACATATTTACCCTGTAGTACAGGTCCAGTCCTGTTTTGTTAACCATCCAGTAAGGACTGTAGACAGATATATCCATACATATTTACCCTGTAGTAGAGGTCCAGTCCTGTTTTGTTAACCATCCAGTAAGGACTGTAGACAGATATATCCATACATATTTACCCTGTAGTAGAGGTCCTGTCCTGTTTTGTTAACCTAGAGGTCCAGTCCTGTTTTGTTAACCATCCAGTAAGGACTGTAGACAGATATATCCATACATATTTACCCTGTAGTACAGGTCCAGTCCTGTTTTGTTAACCATCCAGTAAGGACTGGAGACAGATATATCCATACATATTTACCCTGTAGTACAGGTCCTGTCCTGTTTTGTTAACCATCCAGTAAGGACTGTAGACAGATATATCCATACATATTTACCCTGTAGTAGAGGTCCAGTCCTGTTTTGTTAACCATCCAGTAAGGACTATAGACAGATATATCCATACATATTTACCCTGTAGTACAGGTCCTGTCCTGTTTTATTAACCATCCAGTATGGACTGTAGACAGATATATCCATACATATTAACCCTGTAGTACAGGTCCTGTCCTGTTTTATTAACCATCCAGTAAGGACTGTAGAGATATATCCATACATATTTACCCTGTAGTACAGGTCCAGTCCTGTTTTGTTAACCATCCAGTAAGGACTGTAGACAGATATATCCATACATATTTACCCTGTAGTAGAGGTCCAGTCCTGTTTTGTTAACCATCCAGTAAGGACTGTAGACAGATATATCCATACATATTTACCCTGTAGTAGAGGTCCTGTCCTGTTTTGTTAACCTAGAGGTCCAGTCCTGTTTTGTTAACCATCCAGTAAGGACTATAAACAGATATATCCATACATATTTACCCTGTAGTACAGGTCCTGTCCTGTTTTGTTAACCATCCAGTAAGGACTGTAGACAGATATATCCATACATATTTACCCTGTAGTAGAGGTCCAGTCCTGTTTTGTTAACCATCCAGTAAGGACTATAGACAGATATATCCATACATATTTACCCTGTAGTAGAGGTCCAGTCCTGTTTTGTTAACCATCCAGTAAGGACTATAGACAGATATATCCATACATATTTACCCTGTAGTAGAGGTCCAGTCCTGTTTTGTTAACCATCCAGTAAGGACTGGAGACAGATATATCCATACATATTTACCCTGTAGTACAGGTCCTGTCCTGTTTTGTTAACCATCCAGTAAGGACTGTAGACAGATATATCCATACATATTTACCCTGTAGTAGAGGTCCAGTCCTGTTTTGTTAACCATCCAGTAAGGACTATAGACAGATATATCCATACATATTTACCCTGTAGTAGAGGTCCAGTCCTGTTTTGTTAACCATCCAGTAAGGACTGGAGACAGATATATCCATACATATTTACCCTGTAGTACAGGTCCTGTCCTGTTTTGTTAACCATCCAGTAAGGACTATAGACAGATATATCCATACATATTTACCCTGTAGTAGAGGTCCAGTCCTGTTTTGTTAACCATCCAGTAAGGACTGGAGACAGATATATCCATACATATTTACCCTGTAGTACAGGTCCTGTCCTGTTTTGTTAACCATCCAGTAAGGACTGTAGACAGATATATCCATACATATTTACTCTGTAGTAGAGGTCCAGTCCTGTTTTGTTAACCATCCAGTAAGGACTATAGACAGATATATCCATACATATTTACCCTGTAGTACAGGTCCTGTCCTGTTTTATTAACCATCCAGTAAGGACTGTAGACAGATATATCCATACATATTAACCCTGTAGTACAGGTCCTGTCCTGTTTTATTAACCATCCAGTAAGGACTGTAGAGATATATCCATACATATTTACCCTGTAGTACAGGTCCAGTCCTGTTTTGTTAACCATCCAGTAAGGACTGTAGACAGATATATCCATACATATTTACCCTGTAGTAGAGGTCCAGTCCTGTTTTGTTAACCATCCAGTAAGGACTGTAGACAGATATATCCATACATATTTACCCTGTAGTAGAGGTCCTGTCCTGTTTTGTTAACCTAGAGGTCCAGTCCTGTTTTGTTAACCATCCAGTAAGGACTATAAACAGATATATCCATACATATTTACCCTGTAGTAGAGGTCCAGTCCTGTTTTGTTAACCATCCAGTAAGGACTGTAGACAGATATATCCATACATATTTATCCTGTAGTACAGGTCCAGTCCTGTTTTGTTAACCATCCAGTAAGGACTGTAGACAGATATATCCATACATATTTACCCTGTAGTACAGGTCCTGTCCTGTTTTGTTAACCATCCAGTAAGGACTGTAGACAGATATATCCATACATATTTACCCTGTAGTAGAGGTCCAGTCCTGTTTTGTTAACCATCCAGTAAGGACTGTAGACAGATATATCCATACATATTTACCCTGTAGTAGAGGTCCAGTCCTGTTTTGTTAACCATCCAGTAAGGACTATAGACAGATATATCCATACATATTTACCCTGTAGTAGAGGTCCAGTCCTGTTTTGTTAACCATCCAGTAAGGACTGGAGACAGATATATCCATACATATTTACCCTGTAGTACAGGTCCTGTCCTGTTTTGTTAACCATCCAGTAAGGACTGTAGACAGATATATCCATACATATTTACCCTGTAGTAGAGGTCCAGTCCTGTTTTGTTAACCATCCAGTAAGGACTATAGACAGATATATCCATACATATTTACCCTGTAGTACAGGTCCTGTCCTGTTTTATTAACCATCCAGTAAGGACTGTAGACAGATATATCCATACATATTTACCCTGTAGTAGAGGTCCAGTCCTGTTTTGTTAACCATCCAGTAAGGACTGTAGACAGATATATCCATACATATTTACCCTGTAGTACAGGTCCTGTTCTGTTTTGTTAACCTTCCAGTAAGGACTGTAGACAGATATATCCATACATATTTATCCTATAGTAGAGGTCCAGTCCTGTTTTGTTAACCATCCAGTAAGGACTATAGACAGATATATCCATACATATTTACCCTGTAGTAGAGGTCCTGTCCTGTTTTGTTAACCATCCAGTAAGGACTGTAGACAGATATATCCATACATATTTACCCTGTAGTACAGGTCCAGTCCTGTTTTGTTAACCATCCAGTAAGGACTATAGACAGATATATCCATACATATTTATCCTGTAGTACAGGTCCTGTCCTGTTTTGTTAACCATCCAGTAAGGACTATAGACAGATATATCCATACATATTTACCCTGTAGTAGAGGTCCTGTCCTGTTTTGTTAACCATCCAGTGAGGACTGTAGACAGATATATCCATACATATTTACCCTGTAGTACAGGTCCAGTCCTGTTTTGTTAACCATCTAGTAAGGACTGTAGACAGATATATCCATACATATTTACCTTGTAGTAGATGTCCTGTCCTGTTTTATTAACCATCCAGTAAGGACTGTAGACAGATATATCCATACATATTTACCTTGTAGTACAGGTCCAGGTCCTGTTTTATTAACCATCCAGTAAGGACTATAGACAGATATATCCATACATATTTACCTTGTAGTACAGGTCCTGTCCTGTTTTGTTAACCATCCAGTAAGGACTGTAGACAGATATATCCATACATATTTACCTTGTAGTACAGGTCCTGTCCTGTTTTGTTAACCATCTAGTAAGGACTGTAGACAGATATATCCATACATATTTACCTTGTAGTAGATGTCCTGTCCTGTTTTATTAACCATCCAGTAAGGACTGTAGACAGATATATCCATACATATTTACCCTGTAGTACAGGTCCTGTCCTGTTTTGTTAACCATCCAGTAAGGACTATAGACAGATATATCCATACATATTTACCCTGTAGTAGAGGTCCTGTCCTGTTTTGTTAACCATCTAGTAAGGACTATAGACAGATATATTCATACATATTTACCTTGTAGTACAGGTTCTGTCCTGTTTTGTTAACCATCCAGTAAGGACTGTTGACAGATATATTCATACATATTTACCCTGTAGTACAGGTCCTGTCCTGTTTTGTTAACCATCCAGTAAGGACTGTAGACAGATATATCCATACATATTTACCCTGTAGTAGAGGTCCTGTCCTGTTTTGTTTACCATCCAGTATGGGCTGTAGACGGATATATCCATACATCCTTCATTCTTCTTACAATGTAAACCTAGATTCTGAAATTTATTAATGAATTACAATTAATGACTAAAGGTTTACAATTACAAAATTTCATGTTACATGTATAACCAGGTCTGGACCTGCGTCTGTTGCATGCAATTAATTGAGATAACATGTAAACTAGAGCAAAACTGATCATTCCAAGCCTAATATTAAAATCATTCACTTCAATAGGAAGCTGCTTACTTGATACAACTCAACATTATCAAGCTGCAGACTAAATATTAAATCATTCCCTTTCATAGAAGCAAAGAAAACCTTGATGAAAATTTTCCTTGTACAATGAGTGTTGAAAATTTTCAAACTTTCGGCAAACAGGAAGAGGCTACACAGCAGATGTAAAACCGCAGAGGTCAAACCCTGAACAGTTGAGGCAAGTATGGACACAACATTCAAGCTTGATACAGCTCTGAATTTGGATTGTGATTAAATATTTGACACAGCTCAGGTTTCTGACACAGAATGAATGTGGTCT
The DNA here is from genome assembly GCA_017311375.1 of Mytilus coruscus. Taxonomy (NCBI): domain Eukaryota; kingdom Metazoa; phylum Mollusca; class Bivalvia; order Mytilida; family Mytilidae; genus Mytilus; species Mytilus coruscus. The sequence continues at coordinate 32,600,717 of CM029605.1, forward strand.
AAGAACTTAATAATTTGAAATTGGACATTTACCTATTATGGTCCAATGTCCAAAATCCAAATACATGGTTAGATTCACCATATCAAAGAACCAAAAGTATTCAATTTTTGTTGAAATCAAACAAAAGTTTAATTTTGGACCCTTTGGACCTCAATGTGGACCAATTTGATGACAGGGCCCAAAGTCCAAAATCTAAATACACAGTAAGATTCAACATATCAAAGAACCCCACATATTCATTTATTGTTGAAATCAAACAAAAGTTTAATTTTGGACCCCGATTTGGACTAACTTGAAAACTTGGCCAAAAATTAAAAATCTAAATACATATATCAAAGAACCGCAATAATTAAATTTTTGATGAAATCAAACAAGGTTTAATTTTGGATCCCTTGGACCTCAATGTGGACCAATTTAAAAGCGGGGTCCAAAATCCAAAATTTAAATACATGGTTAGATTCAACATATTAAAGAACCAAATAGAATTCAAGACTTTGAATTAAACCCCATTGAAATTGGTCAAGAAATAAGCAATTTATATAAAGTATATAAAAGTATTGTTTTGGCCACTTTTTCTTAAACGGTTATGGCCATAAACCCCAAAATCAATCCTAACCTTCCTTTTGAGGTATGGAACCTTGTGGTACAATTTCAAATCCAAACACATATACACAAGTTATTGCCCTGAAACAAGAAAAATGCCTGTTTTTGGCCCCTAATTTCTAACCAGTTAGGACAATAACCCCCAAAATATATCGCAACCTTCCTTTTGTGGTATGGAACCTTGTGGTACAATTTCATAGAGATCCATACACTTGTACTCAAGTTATTGTCTGGAAAACAAATGTCTTCATATGACAACGACGTCATACCATTATATGGCCACACAAATTTTGTGGTTGTATAAAAATTGCTTACTGGCTACAACTCAACATTATCAAGCTGCAGACCAAATATTACATCTTCCCTTTCATAAAAGCTAAGAAAACTTGACGAAAATTTTCCTTGTACAATGAGTGTTGTAAATTTCAAACGATCAGCAAACAGGAAGTGGCTACACAGCAGGTGTAAAAATTACTTACTCACTACAACTCAACATTATCAAAGCTGCAGACCAAATTTTAAATAATTCCCTTTCAAAGAAGCCAAGAAAACTTTAACGGAAGTTTTCATTTGGACGGAGTAGAGCGGTGACTAGACCTGTTTTTCTGCCATCGGTGACACAGGTAAAAAGATCTACCACAGCTAATAAAATTAATAGACCCTTTCCCAGACTGATAGATTTATTGATTGGGGTTTAACATTATATACCTACCTTTTTAGATTTTGTATTTTGCTGCCTATTACAATCTTATTTTAATAATTCACTGTAAGCAATATTCAGAGAAACAATGCAAAAGTGCATACACAATTTACAAAATCATTTATTACTTTAATTGTATTTGTTTGTAATGCAGACCTAAGTCACTTTCTTTAACATATCTTACCTGTGTTACTTGTTGAGCACCTTCGTAAGCTTCAAATGCCAGCATGGAGAGTTCTGGTAAGTCATTGCTGATCAATCTGTGTCCTACCCATTCTTTACCTTCATAGACTGGAATCTAAAATGTTCATATAATACTGTTATTTAAAGTTTCAGAATATAGAAATATATAATGAACCTGACTTAACTAACATGAATAAAAGAAGATGCGAGATATACTGTGGATTCAGTTATTTTTCGTGGATTGAGGAAAACTAGTAATTTCTTTGATATTTGAGTTTGTGGATGTGCATAAATCCAGAAACAATCCTATAGAAAATTTACACTTTGTTGAACATTATAATTCCTGGTCTACCTACACCCACAAAATCCACAAAAATTGATATCCAAAGAATAACAATAAATCTACAGTTTGTCAAAGAGACAGCAACCCATCAATACACAAAATCAAAAGATAGGTAGATGTCAACATAGTCCAACAATAGTCAGGTGTCTATACAATATATCAAGCAATGAGTTTTGAGTAACTGTATCTGATACATGGTGAAGATGAATAAAATAAAATGTAGAATTTTTCTGCATGTTCCAGCATACAATTATGAGTATTTTTAGCAAACATGACATAACCTCCTACTTATGATTTTGTTTGAAGATGCATTTTTGTGTTTTCAATGTGTGGAGTTGTGAATTCCACAATATTGAAATTGGTTAACATGCCAATTTAAGCAGTCTCTTACAAACACTCTTTACCCGAACTCAACTACAATCGCCACCACCAGCTCTACCTGTGAAAACTTACCACAATTTCTACATTAGATTTGCCAACACAAGCATTCAGAAGAGCTGTGTTCTTTCCTTTCTGTAGAGTTGTCTGATCTTCTGTACCCTGAAATATATAACAAGTATTCTGAGGCAATTTTTGAGAATACTGTAAATGGAAAGACATTGAGTATATAAGTAAATATTTATGCATGAAGAAAAATTTATCTTATGCAAATTTCAACATGTTCAATTTCCATCATTATTTGTTGACATGGTAACTCATGGAATGTAAAAGTTATCAATTTTCTGAATACTGCTGGGCTTACTATTGTTTCAGGTTAGGGTGAAGGTTGGCGCCTGTTAAAACGTTTAACCCCTGCATTTGTATGCACCTGTCCTAAGTCAGGAGCCTGTTGTTCAGTGGTTGGCGCCTGTTAAAACGTTTAACCCCTGCATTTGTATGCACCTGTCCTAAGTCAGGAGCCTGTTGTTCAGTGGTTGGCGCCTGTTAAAACGTTTAACCCCTGCATTTGTATGCACCTGTCCTAAGTCAGGAGCCTGTTGTTCAGTGGTTGTCGTTTGTTGGTGTGGTACATAAGTGTTTCTCGTTTCTCGTTTTTTATATAGATTAGACTGTTGATTTTCATGTTTGAATTATTTTACACTGGTCATTTTGGGGCCCTTTATAGCTTGCTGTTCGGTATGAGCCAAGGCTCCGTGTTAAAGGCCTTACTATGACCTATAATTTACTTTTTACACATTGTGACTTGGATGGAGAGGTGTCTCATTGGCACTCATACCACATCTTCTTATTTCTATTAATATTGTTTTATTAGGTTTATGATCTTGTACATGTATGTTAACTTCAATATTTGCATCATATTTTGGGCCAAATAAGGGCCTCAGTAGATAGTCCATTGGTCTGGACTTACCAGAAACAAGAATGATAACTTTGAAATCCATAGTAAATACTATTACTGAGGATAAATGAAACATGCATTAATATCAATGACTTTTATCTGCACTGTGAACTTTAACCTACCTCTAGCTGGAACCTGATTGGATAAGGTAGAAGGTTGTGTAGTATGACAGTCGGCGACAAATGGAATATAAATGACTTGGCTGACATTGTATCTCCGACATCAAAATACACATTCTCTATCTCTGCTCTCACCTAACAAGGAAGTAAAAAGCATTCTTAGATGTAATTCTATATTGAATAACTACAGTGTACTGGGTGTATAATTACTAGGTGTTGATAAAATTACACATAATATGATTCCTATAAAAAGAAAATTCCCACAAGGCCATTCCACATACATCCATATCTAAAAACAGGAAAAAGCAAGTGATATTTTTTCTCTGTATTTGCAAATTGAAGTCCACTTAAAAAATGCATTTGGGAAAAACATATGTAACTTCAAATTCATCAGAAGTATCATCATGTTTATCCCTCGTGGAGCTAACCTTTAACTTTTGTTTGAAAATTCTTAAATCAAGAAATTTCTTCAATAATCATCACCGTGTTGGGGTTCATGTAGTAACATTTTGTGATCAAGTTTTCATTTGGACATGGGGTTGCTTGTGTTTCTTCCTTTTATGGTTTTTGATTGACACCTCCTGTATTTCCTTTATTCAAATGCTGGTTAAAATTTAAGTTATATTTATAAATCTATATATATAAAGTTTCTTTTTTTGTATTAAAGAGTGTAAAATGTATTAAGTTCTCTTATGGTTGTGGCTTCTTATCTATTTCTTGCATGAAGAGATATTTCTCGTATCAAACTGAACAGAGTGTGATACAAAAAAGTGATATCAAAACCACATTAATTTGATTGGCTTATCCAGCATCATGACATGATATTACGACATTTCCATAGGCTATTCGTTAAGTCATTGATAACTATCATAGGTTAAAATGATGTACATTTCGTCCATGGCAATGGATTTATGTGATTTCTTCAAAATTATACAAAACACTCACACTCTTCACATGGAAATCTTCTTTTTGACAAATCTTAATTACATTCTGAAGAGTACAAAAAGTTTTACAATGTCTGATGTTTAAGTTTGACACCGGAACAGGACATATGATGCAATGCTCGTATGTGCAAAAGACTAGATCAACGATTCACAGAATTTTTAATTTAACACAATGAAGGTGTTGAGTCATTTCAATTTTAAACTGATGCCTTCCATAAACTGTTCTTAAACATTTTTAGAAAAATGGTAAGAAAATTCATGAAGTAAATGCGATGAAACAGTCAATGCAAGTTCGTTGATGCTATGAATCTATACCAGAATCTAGTGTGATTTCAACAATTTGAAAAAAGGGCCCCAACTTTTAAGTCATCTCAAAATGACCGAAATTGTGCGAAAAAAATTAAGGATCCTTGGTGTTGACCATAATAGAAATAGGTTTAACAACTTGTGAGAATTGGATATCGCTTGATATCAACTCTCGTTAATATTTAATTCAAATAGTAATAATGAACTCGCCAAAGGCTTGTTTATTATTATATTGAAATTAAACAAGCATTCTAAGTATTGCATGGCAATACATAGTCCCCTACCGGTTAAAAATTCATTGTAATGGAACGAAATTCTAACTTGATCTATAATTTGTCATAGTGTAATTTACATAAAATAACAAACAAACCTACCACTAAATTCTTCAAACAATTTACTAAAGAAAAGGGAAAAAATCCAAATTGTCATTTATCTTTAATAATACAATTTCTTTTAAAAAATGAGTTATTTCCCTTTGAACAGAAATCTAGTCATTAATAAGTATTTCATCAAAAATTTAATTCTAGGGAAAGGGCTTTAACTGAGCAAGGAGAAAAGCTAAAATCGTGAAAATCAAACTTGACCTGTAACTTGTCATGATAAAACAATACACCAAATATCAAATCAATATCTTCAAGCATGAAGAAAAAAGTCTGGAAAACTGATTTGCCGGACTGACGGATGGACAGACAGACAGAGTGCAAACCTAAAGTCCCCTTCCACTTCGTCGGTAGGGGACTAATAACTCAAGTTGATATCAAACGATATCCAATTCTCACTCATTATGAAACCTATAATTATCACAAATATGCCAACTTACAGATATATAGAAAGAGCTGTGTCCTGACTCCCCTTGACATGCCAATTGGACTGTTCCTAAATTTTCTGCACCCCTCCATGACACTGTTTCCTTGGATACTTGGTAGCTTAAAAGAAGAAGTACCACAAATTATACAGTTTTTTTTTTCCTAAGTCTTCTTTTAGAAAAAAACTTTTTGGGTAATTTTATTATATTTTCATTGCTACTTGCTTTAAATACATACAGCTAAAAAAATAAATACAGTGACTTCCAGATTATGAACATTCTTACAGCCTCCCATATTGTGCATTTGATCATTTTAAGATTAAAATATTTTAGGCTCACTGGCCCATTTTATATGTACCTTCCAGATTCTGATAACTCACTGCAAAATAATCCATCAACTTCATAATTCAAGTTCTTGGATGTCACGTTATGTGATATTTGGACTGATCTTGATCTTTTCTGCCTTTGTTTTGTATTACGCAGTTATCTAACAGAGCAGAAAAATCCCCAACTTTGTTGTTTATTCATTTTCAGACCAAACAAGTGAACCATTTTTTTGGCATGTGCATATGCAACTAGAACAAGTGCAACGGCTTCAAATATGTAGATATAATTTTTGTATTTTATTAATTATTTTTTATGATTCAAAGTCATATGAAACGAGTTTCTTGCAATTTAAATGTTATCAAAATTATTGGACAAATGCATGCATATATTCTAAACAAAGTCCTGTATGCACGTTTTTTTTTTTATATCTATTAGGCCAATTAAAATTAATTGATAGATATTCATCCCCGCCCGCCCCGATTTAAAAATTTTTACGATTTCCGGACTTAATTCATTTCCGTTATCGGTAACCGCCGATAATTTTGCTTCATTCAAAACTTCCAATTTCAAATTTCGGTTTTCATATTTCTTTGAGTAATATAAGTCAACATAATCTTCTGCTCCATGATGACAATTAATTCTTCTGAGAATACAGATTGATTACTAGAAGGGCATGAAATATTCGGGTTACGAGTAATAGGCGGAGTCCTTAAGAATGCTAGTCGCGGTATGTCACAAATTTCAGTGAATAGAAAACCGTGGATTTTTAATTTATGCAATGACTGTGTCAGATAATTTGGACTTTAAATGATATCCAAAGCTCAAGAATCCTGGATCACATTGGTACAAAAACATGACTTGAATAAAGTTACTGACACAAGCACGAACATGTGCGATTTATGACCGTATATTGAGTACAATAAGTCGGCCAACATACAAATTGTATTATAGCAAGCCCTTAGATTTACCCCCAAGGCTGTCAATTTTGTTGACAAACAGCAAACACCCTCTGTTCCCAACCCCTCAATAGAGTCATCAAAAAACTTTTCTTTTTGGTTCAGTTCATATTTTGAATTGTAATTATATTTGCACCTTGCAAAATAATCTTAAAAGCATCAAGCCTTGTATTTTAAACACAGTTTGAGTTTTCATTTCACTCTGTGCTCATAATATTTGATTGATTGTTGATTGTTGGTTGCTTAACGTCCAGTGGCAAATATTTCATGCATGTTCAGGACGAGAACAAATTAACAATAAATACAATAGGCAGGTCCTGTAATAGAGTCCCTTCGGAATAATGGTCGGGGTAAATTTGGACTGCCAATGGAAAATGAGGGTATAATGGATAGCAGAAATTTAGCCTTGCAACAGGCCACCTACGAACCCCTCAAAGAGTTGTTGCAAAGGTTCTGAACTTGCAGAGAGCATGGCACTCTCTCTACAGGAGGCATCAGATTTAACATCCCCATTCTGACCAGATGTGGCTGCCTACTTATTTAATACATCCTGCATAGACAAATGGACGCCCCACTTTGGCAAGGGTTTTACTGCTGGTTGGAAGAAGACCTGTAGTGACCATTTTTCTATTCCCTGGTCACCATTGGGGATCATATTTGTGTTGCATACCCATGCATATGCTTTATTTTATGGGCACTACAAATCATAGCTTAGAAAGCAAAACAAATTTGATCTAGGTAGTCTAACAGAGAACATTTCTCCATGTTTTTGCTATTTACTAAAAATAGGTTTTTAAAGCGGCAATTACATGTAGAACAGTGGTTGCCAATCTTTTAGAAATATTAATTTAAGAATTTGAAAAATAATGCAGAATTCCTTATTATATATACATGATATAAGCTTATTATTACCCTTGAACATGAACAACACGTCACAAAAAGGTTTAGAGGGAAATAAAAATTAGGGCAATTACCCCAAAAATGAATCCCAACCTTCTGCTTGTGGTATTGAACCTTGTGGTACAATTTCAGAGCAATCAAAATACTTATACACAAGTTATTGTAATGAAACTAGAAAAATGCTTGTTTTGGCCCCTTTTTGGCCCCTAATTCCTACATGGTTGGGACCATCACCCCAAAAACAATCCCAACCTTCCTTTTGTGGTATTGAACCTTTTGATCAAATTTCATTGAGATCTATACACTTAAACTAAAGTTATTGTCCGGAAACCAAATGTCTTCGGACGACGCCGACGACGACGTAATACCAATATACGACCACAAAAATGTTTTGCGGTTGTATAAAAGTAAAATCCTTCCACCCACCCCATTTTTTTCAAAAATCTGGATGAAAATCTACTCATTAATTTTAGTGGGCCTTACGAATCTATATATACGTTTTATCGACAAATAATATTTCATTGAGTGATTGTTGATCGCAAGCTTGTCAACTTTGAGTTTGTTGCCGAAGTTTACCAAATCGTGACATTGATAAACAATCAACACAGAGCACGTGGAAAATGTGACAAATTAGTGAACTGAAAGAGCTATGATATTCTCTTTTTTTTTTTCCTTGTGTTCCCATTTGTTAATTAAACTTTTCCTTAACAGTTGTTAAATGATTTGTTTCAGAATCAGTTATTACTATTTACCTCCAGTACATGTTTGTTTACATTCTTTTATCAAGGGTTTCCACTCACACTTGCGCTATGTGATGTCCGAAGTTCTAACGGGAGGTCTCAAAGTTAAGGTCACTGCATACAGGAAAATATCGGCAAATTAGTGTACAGGAAGACAATAATTCAACAGCAGTATATCTATGAAGATGTTGATAAGATACAGGATTTTCTTTTACAAGAAAGTTCACATTCACTTGTTTTATAGTAAAACTTAGCCATTCAAGTATATAAAACATATTCAATTTTTTTTCAATTTGAAGTTTCATATGACTTTAACAGGTGGTGAAAAAAATCATTCACTTTTGACAAGAAACCTTTACATTGTATGAATACAACATGCATTGGTATATTAGAACCTAACAAGAGAACTTACTTTTCATAGACCGGTTTAAAGAGGAATTCTCCCCCTGGGGTATACACAGCCTGCAAGGGTACACTGAAGTTAGACTCTGCAGCCACAACACCGCATGATTTAACATTGACGTCATCTTTATAGAACACTTCTACTGGTATCTCAAAATGGTTCTTTATCTACAAATCACACATAAATATTTCAATCAAATATCTTATTTGAAAAGCCACCAAGCACATCATGTTTTTTTTCTAATAATTCTAAGGAGATGGTACACTTTTTATAGAAGCTGACCCTTAACAGAAATTATCTCCATATTGTTTCAACAATGACACAAGTCTATCTGTATATTCTATATTAAAAAGAGAACAACTTATATTATCAAACAAAATAAAAGAACAGAGTTCCAATGTCCCCTGTCATTGCACATATTTTATATTTCCAAGGGACATAACTCTTTTAAATAAAGTCGATGGTACACCATTATAGAACTTGTCCGAGATATTGCTGATTTTAACCTAAGTATAAGTCTTATAAAAATCTGGCAAGAATTGTACCCGTGAGAGCGCTAACGAGGCCATTTTCCATAAATTTAACATTTCCAAGGTGCATAACTCTTTTAAATAAAGTCGATCGTCAACCATTAAAGAATTTGTCCGAGATAATGCTGATATTAACCTATAGTATAAGTTTTATAAAAATCTGACAAGAATTGTACCTGTGAGAGCGCTAACAAGACAAGACGGACGGACACACGGTCGCATAGACACATGGACAGACGGACGCCATGTATTTCCATGTCCCCCCGAACGCGTTACCTAGGGGACAATAAAGAGGTAAGAATGTTGTATTGAATATTTGAAGAGGTAAAACTTAAAACACTAATTGATTTTATTGGTGCATGCTAGCAAAGCTAGATGACTGTTGATTGACCTCTGAAAGTACTCATATTATGCCTACACATTACAAAACGATATCATTGACTACAAGTTCTTGAATTAGGACCTTGTCCAATTTGTCTTTACACTGCAAGTCACATTGCATCAAAATGGAATTCATATTGGAGGAAAATTAAAATGAAGACATGACAGCTGTCCTTTTTGTATCATATCAAGAAAAAATATCATCTGAAACCTATAATAATCTGGTGTATAGGCCATATGGTGACATATAGTTGCTTAAATCCTCTTCATTTGAACTCTGTTAGATAGTTGCCTTACTGGCAATCATATAACATCTATTTATTTTATATAGACTGCACTGACAATATTTTCTGACTCTTATTAACTGTTAATCAACCATAGACCAACAAGCTAAACTTAAATGCTGATCTTTATACTAACCTGTACCATGGACTGTATAGATACTGACAATATTTTCTGACTCTTATTAACTGTTAATCAACAATAGACCAACACGCTAAACTTAAATGCTGATCTTTATACTAACCTGTACCATGGACTGTATAGACACTGACAATATTTTCTGACTCTTATTAACTGTTAATCAACAATAGACCAACAAGCTAAACTTAAATGCTGATCTTTATACTAACCTGTACCATGGACTGTATAGACAATATTTTGTGACCAATAGGTGTCTCTGTATTGACTATAACTGACCATATGTCACCAGGGTAAGTTTTATGGTTGATTTGGTATAACCTCTTTTCTGCTCTCTTTACAGTCACTTCTCTTGTGGCATTGTACTGTTCAATCTAAAACATTAACAGAACAACAATCTAAAACTTAATCTAAAACATTAACAGAACAATCTAAAACATTAACAGAACAACAATCTAAAACATTAACAGAACAATCTAAAACATTAACAGAACAACAATCTAAAACATTAACAGAACAACAATCTAAAACATTTTAAACAGAACAACAATCTAAAACATTAACAGAACAACAATCTAAAACATTAACAGAACAACAATCTAAAACATTAACAGAACAACACTCTAAAACATTTTAAACAGAACAACAATCTAAAACATTAACAGAACAACAATCTAAAACATTAACAGAACAACAATCTAAAACATTAACAGAACAACAATCAGAACAGCAATCTAAAACATTAACAGAACAAACTTTACAATCAAACTATAGAACATGATACTGTGAATTCATTTATTTCCGTTGGTACCAATTTAAGAGAACTGAGCAAAAAATAAATTTATGTGGATATTTGATTTCAGGGTTTTACCAAAGTCTGTACACAATCCTTGAGAACATTTGTACTTTGTTGAACATTTAAATTCATGGTTCACTTGCTCCAATGAAATCAACAAAAATTAATAATAAACAAGTAAAACTGTGAGCTATTGCTCACTGATGATACCCCGCCGAAATATTTCGGTAAACAGGAAGTTGTTGAGTGAGGAATCTGAAAACGCATCACACGGTATAGGTGACTTATATAAACCCTGAAACCAAATTTCAGAAATCCTTGTCAAGTAGTTCCTGAGAAAAATGTGACGAAAATTTTCAACTTGGCTATCATGTGTTAAATAATACAAGTGTTCGGTAAACAGGAAGTTGTTGACTGATGAATCTGAAAACGCATCACACGGTGTAACTTACTCATATAAACCCTGAAACCAAATTTCAGAAATCCTTGTCAAGTAGTTCCTGAGAAAAATGCGACGAAAATATTCATGGGACGGACGGACTGACGGATGGATAGACAGAGGTAAAACAGTATACCCCCACTTTTTTAAAGCGGTGGGTATAATTATAATTAATATCCAACAAATAATAATAAAACCCACAAGAATTGAAACTGTTTATACAGGATTTGACGGTAGTGAATGCTGTTTTAATGGTGATGCAGAGTGGAGATGACTGTTAAATCTTAAAACGGTTCCTGTTCTAATGCAATACTTGAAAATATTAGAAATAAAATATTTGAAATATCCAAGAAATATTATGCGATTGAACAATGTTGATGACGATGACAATGACTCTGACTGTCAACCATGGAATTGACATTATTTGTTATACAATAAATAAATGGAGATTGTGTCCAATGCCTCCACTTACATATAACATTATAAAGGGACATAACTAGAGAACTTTAAAAGTGACGTCACCCAAATTCAAACTTGATTTGTGTTTTATGGTAATAACCATTGTGTATAAGTTTCATAACATTTGGTTGAGGCAAACTAATGTCAGCGAATGGAAACAAAAAATTCAGCAATTTTTCCATTTATAAAGGGGCATAACTCAGGACCAGTGAAAGTGACCCCACCCAAATTCAAACTTGAACTGTGTTTTGTGGTAATAAGCTTTGTGTATAAGTTTCATAATATTTGGTCATGGGAAAATCAAGTTGGAGAACGGAAACTAATTTCGGGACCTATGTATGGACAGACAAGGGTAAACCTTAAAGCCCCCGCCCCTATGACTGTTTATGTTCCATTGAATTAGAATACACAAATCATACTAATTTTTGTATATTCTTTTTTTATATTGAAAAATGAATAAATAAAAATCCATCATATATATATATATCTGTATTTGCATTTCATGATTGAAGCACACAATTATCATAAACAAACAATGAACACTTGAGAGCAATTTCCAATATTATTAATATTTCCAAGGGGAATAACTCTTTTAAAAATATTTGATCAGCACTGATTTTAAAATTGTCCAAGACATTACTGATATTAGCTTATAATATAAATTTGATAAAAAAATGGCAATAAACTGCTTCGCCGAGCGCAGCTGGATACGACCACAGAGGTCCAACCCTGAACAGTTGGGGCAAAAATGGACACAATATTCAAGCTTGATACGGGTCTGAATTTGGATTGTAATTAAATATTTGACACATTATAGGTTTCTGACACAGAATAAATGTAGTCAAAGAACTTGAAATTGGTTGTATGATTTGAATTTATATTTCATTGAAGATTTCTTGCTGTTGTGCAATACACTGTGCTGTTGCACAATACTTAGTAAATCTGTTTTCAGACTATATACAAAGAATTAGCAAAATAAATTGTGACCCCCAATTTATTTCTTTGGAAAATTGACAATTTCTTAAATCTTGAGGGAAAAAAATTGCCCCAAAAAAAAAAAATATTTGAAGATAATTTTCTTTAGAGGAAAAAATTTTACCCCACCACCCCTTTTCCAAAAAAATTTAATTTTGCCGAAATTTTCTTTTTGTAAAATGTGGTACAAATTAAGAGACATCCATACACGTTAACACAAGTTATTGTCTGAAAACTAGAAAAATGCTTGTTTTAGACCCTTATTGGCCCCTAGTTCCTGAACGGTTTGGGCAATTACCCCCAAAAATGAATCCCTAACTTCTACTTGTGGTATTGAACCTTGTGGTACAATTTCAGAGCAATCAAAATACTTATATAACGAACAGAGAAAATTATTATTGGATAAAGTAAACAGTTTTTGTACTAGTTTTAAAGAATTACCCATGGATAAAAAATATTTTTGGCTGTTCACAAATGAGCATTTACCAACTCTTATGTGCCTAGGAAATTATATTATTCAGTGTTTAGAAATAAGATCCAGTTGGAAACAAAATATATAAATGATATTTGAGTATTATGAGATATGTTGTAATAGTTATATAAGGCTCTGATCCTGTCCATAACATGATTGAATTATATTAGGTTCTTGTTTGTTTTTTTCAATCATATTGTGCATATTGTTGTTGTGAAATGATGCCCTTTACGGGTTCTTGATTAGATTAATAAAATTCTTATCTTATCTTATCTTATACACAAGTTATTGTCCTGAAACTAGAAAAATGCTTGTTTTGGCCCCTTATTCCTAATCAGTTGGGACCATCACCCCCAAAAACAATCCCAACCTTCCTTTAGTGGTATTGAACCTTTTGGTTAAAATCATAGAGATCCATACACTTAAACTAAAGTTATTGTCCGGAAACCAAATTTCTTAGGACGACGACGTGATACCAATATACGACCAATTTTTGCGGTCATATAAAAATTGTATACGAGAGAGTGCTAACAATGCAATTTACCATATAATTAATATTTTCAAGGGCATAACTCTTTTAAAAATAATTGATCAGCACTGATTTTCAAAATAGTCCAAGACATTGCTGATATAAACCTATGATATAAGTTTCATAAATCTCTGTACACATGAGAGCATGGGGGACAACAATCTGAAATCATTTTTCGATACCTGCATTAAGGGTAAAGAGACAAGAGTATTGAAACTGACCTGGAAAATGAACTTTTTCTCATCTCCTTCTTGTGCCGCCTTTATCACTGAAGCCTTTCTACTCAGGCCTTTCTTTTTATTCCAAAGTTCTAACTGTCTGTCTGGTGTCATCTTAACCTTGAAATTATCTGCATCCTGTGGCATCTGTAGAATACAAACATAAGTAATTGAAATAAAGTGAGTCTTCATAATCATTAGTATGCCTGATCTATATGTGGTGTTCTTACTAAACATAAATACCAACTAATTTTCACTAGCAATTTGTTTTTTTTTCTGGAGAAAAATTATGCGAATAGGAATTGTCTTAAATATGTTCAACTTGAATATTTCTTTGTATAAATACAACAACAATATTGGTAAATCGTGGAGACTAATAGCTACATAGTGGGCTAGAAACGGCTAAGTGTGAAAAATAGTATTCATGAAAATAGGATTTTATTATATAAATTCCTATATAAATACACTGATACTGCTGACTATTCATCTTAAAAAAATGAATTCTTCACCAGCAATGAATTTAAAGTCATATGAAACGAATGACTGGTGAAAAATAATGTTTATCCAATTCTTGAACCAATGCATGTATATAACATAAACTTAGTCTTCTGTGCACGATTTTATCATATTTTACGCAAATATATCGTATAATCGTCAATTTTTTTTTCTCTCTGTCTGTTCTGATTTAACAAATATGGCAGCTCACTAAATGCCGTGTTTTGACTCCGAAGTTTACTGATGTTCACCTTATAGTAAACAATCAACAAAAAAGCATGGATATTGAGCACGTGTTTAACATGTACAATCAGATATTTGTTTATTTTAATGACAGATCCATGCATATTGCGATCACCGGATTTTTACGAGAAGGTTCCCGCTAAGGTCACTTTGCATATGGAAAATATGTCGGCGAATTGCTTCCTGGAAGCAAGCAATTAAAAAAAAGAAAACTTCTTCTAAATGTGGACAAATTAGAGAATTTTCTTCAGAAAAAAGTATATGTACATAAGTTTAATAATGAAAACTATCCATTTTGTTATAAAAAACATATGCATCATTTTTTTTAATTTCAGGTTTCATATGACTTTAAGGACTTGATAAAATGGAAAAGAAGTTATCTTTTTCTAATTGATAAATCATTTTATTCAAATTTCCTCTGTAATACAATATCCCTAAGCAGTCCAGCAAGCAGAATTAGGGAGCCCTGTTTTATTACATTCTGCATTTGTCCAGAGGAATGAATGGCATATTTTTATGATGAATAATCCATAAAAAGAAGTCGAAAATTGTTAACAAGTTAAACCTTTTCATTACAAATATTTGCAAGGAATCAGCATTTACTTTATTCTGTCCGAAGTCTCAATTTTGCAGTTATTATAAAATGATGAACTGTAATTTAATATACCGTTAAAATAACAATTTATTTTTAATAAACTATTAACACAGAGATATGTCTCGCCTATTTGTTATTTTGGTAATGCAAATGTTAAAATTAAAATAGCAACACTTTAACATGTAAGTTATGCAAATTTCAAAGTCAATGATCCATGACTGAAGGTACAGGGGTAAACAATCTCCATGGAAATGAGATGTGCCAATGCTAATACAACTGCATACCAAATACCATTGACTTTTCATAAGTCGTTCCCTTTAAACAAACCTTAACACAAACATCAACTTGCAAACTAAGTAAAAGTTTCAAAGTCAATGAACCATAATGAGGGGGTGGGTTATATAATCTCCATGGAAATGAAAATAGCAAATGCCAATACATCTGCATACCAAATATCATTGACTTAACATTAGTGGTTCATCTAATACTGACCTAATCATAAACTAATACATGTAAACTAAGCATAAGTTTCAAAGTCAATCAACCATGACTGAGAGGTAAGGACCAAATATTCTCCATGGAAATGAGATGTGCTAATGCTTATACAACTGCATACCAATTATCACTGACCTACCACTAAGGGTTCCCCATAAACTGACCTAATCAAAAGCTAATACATGAAAACTAAGCAAAGTTTCAAAGTCAATAGACCATGACTGAGGGGGCGGGGCCAAACAATCTCCATGGTAATGAGATGTGCCAATGCTAATATATCTGCATACCAAATATCATTGACCTACCACTAGTGGTTCACCATAAACTGACCTAATCACAAACTAATACATTGTTGACACCGCTGCTGCCACTGGAAACAGCATACCTATGTCTCGCTTTTTGACTCCGTCAAGGCGAGACAAAAACCAACCTTATTTAGACTTTAATACATTTATTTGATAATGACATTATGGAAATTAAAATAACTTGACAACACAAACATGAAGTTTGTTCTTGTTTTTGTCTTCAATACAGAAACCTAACTTATTTCTACCTTATTGAAAAATGTATAAATATAAGACTTACTTCAAAAGAATTGTCCAGTTTCATAATTATTTCTAACCCTGTATGGTTCTGTACACAGAAAGGAGAAATGGTCTCCCCTGCTTTCTCTGAAGGCTCAACCAACCTGTATGCATCTCCAAAAGACTAAAATGAAAGCGATTGATTTAATTTTTATATATACACAGGAAGAAAACATAGTGACATGTCTGTATTTCTATTTTATTTTTCCAAAGTGATGTGGTTCATAAGTGTTTCTCGTTTCTCGTTTTTATATAGATTAGACCGTTGGTTTTCCCGTTTGAATGGTTTTACACTAGTAATTTTTGGGGCCCTTTATAGCTTACTGTTCGGTGTGAGCCTAGGCTCCGTGTTGAAGACCGTACTTTGACCTATAATGGTTTACATTTATAAATTTTGACTTGGATGGAGAGTTGTCTCATTGGCACTCATACCACATCTTCTTATATCTATTAAACATTTTTCTGTTTTCACAAAAACGTCTTACAACAGCTTATTTCAGAAAATTTCTAATGTTCCTAAATGAATAATTACCTAGGGAACAGTCAATATTTCCCATTTTATATCATTTGGAATGTGTAGAAAGCTAGCTTTCCTTATTATTGATAGTGATTTGTAAACTTTTTTTTTTTCAAGCAATTTTTGGTAAACATCGACCAACCTCATGTCTGCATTCTTTTTCTTTTTAGGAAATTTTTCCTTTCTCTTTATCATTTTGGCCACACAAAAGTTAAGTTTTTTTGCCCCTGCTTGTATATAAACTGCAAATTCAGCAATTATTTCATTATAAAGAGACATAACTCTAGAACGGTGAATGTGATGCCACCCAAATTCAAAATTGATCTGTTTGTGGTAATAAGCATTATATAAGTTTCATAACATTTGGTTGACGCAAATAAAAGTTAAAGAAATGAAACCAATTTTGGGACGTACTGAGTGTAAAACTTGATGCCCCTGTTATGTATAATAAATAAGCTATACTATCTTAAACAGCTACTAAAACAGGAGTCGTTCTTTCTAACATTTAATAACTTTCTCATATAAAGATTCTCTTTGCTTCCTTTACAACTTATGGCTATATATTAGTTTTGTAACATACCTTGCCAAGGTTTTGTAACACCTCTAAACAAGTTTTTGACATTATCAGCTGCATCTCGTCATGGGAGAAAACTGTAACAGTCATCTTAGGAGGAGGTAGTACTATGTCTACAGAATCCCCATCCTCATCTGGAGGAGGAGGCAAGTCATCATTCATCATCACCTACAATATATACAGACAAACTTTTCAGATGGAGCTCAGTAAAGGACTAACTTTGATGAAAAACATTCTTTTTCTCAATCTGATTATAATACAGATCCTGTGTACACTCTTTGCTCACAAGAATCTGACAACACTCCATTCTATTTTCTGTTCTAGCAATTATAAAATAAGCCAATAAAATTTTTGCCTCCAAATTTTATTTGTTTTCTCAAGACAAAATCAGAGGACCCCGAAAAGCAGAACACCACTTTTTCAGATCCTTGTAAGTGAAGCCTGAACACAGGATCTGTGTTTCAATCATTTCTCTTTTTCTCATCCTGTTGTTGATTAAATATCTCCTGGTTAGTAAGAATTGAGATATTCCAGTCTCCAAAATGGTCCTTGGTGAAACAAAATACATAAATCTCTTTACCAAAATATCTGAATGTTTTATAGTTCCACTTAAATATTCAGGGTTGAAAAAAAGAATCAAATGTTGGCACTTATGCAAGACTGGAAAACCTCAGACCACCTCTGGTTTAAATTTCTATAATCTTTGACTCGAACATAATGCTTCAGAAATAGAGCTTTCACTCCTGAAGGGGTTACAGATCTCTCAGTCTTGAGCTCTTTCAAATGCAAGATTCTTAATATCCTCTTGGCTATTTCATTATGATAGAGAGACTAAATAAATCTTATCTTAAATCCCCTTTTAAAATATCATGTACCAATTCTTTTGGCTTTTCTTTAAAAAATTCTACTGAATTAAAACAATCTGAAAATTGTTTAGCCAATAAATTGACAGGATTTATAGTCAATTTCTACACATTTTAAATTAATAATGTTCACATTTAGAGTGAGGCATGCATAGCTGGAGGCTTTTGAGGCAGCCTGTCTTGCACTTTTTGGATTCTATAAGTTTTTTTTTATATATTCAAACAAATTTTGACTTGGATGGAGAGTTGTCTCATTGGCACTCATACCACATCTTCTTATATCTATGGATTTACCAGATTGGAACATTGGCACTCATACCACATCTTCTTACATCTAGGCACTTTCTTCTTACATCTAGATTGGAACATTGGCACTCATACCACATCTTCTTATATCTAGGATTTCCCAGATTGGAACATTGGCACTCATACCACATCTTCTTATATCTAAGGATTTACCAGATTGGAACATTGGCACTCATACCACATCTTCTTATATCTATGGATTTACGAGATTGGAACATTGGCACTCATACCACATCTTCTTATATCTAGGGATTTACCAGATTGGAACATTGGCCCATACATCTTCTTATATCTAGGGATTTACAGATTGGAACATTGGCTTACTCTTCTTATATCTAGGATTTACCAGATTGGAACATTGGCACTCATACCACATCTTCTTATATCTAGGGATTTACCAGATTGGAACATTGGCACTCATACCACATCTTCTTATATCTAGGGATTTACCAGATGGCACTCATACCACATCTTCTTATATCTATGGGATTTACGAGATTGGAACATTGGCACTCATACCACATCTTCTTATATCTAGGGATTTACCAGATTGGAACATTGGCACTCATACCACATCTTCTTATATCTAGGGATTTACCAGATTGGAACATTGGCACTCATACCACATCTTCTTATATCTAGGGATTTACCAGATTGGAACATTGGCACTCATACCACATCTTCTTATATCTAGGGATTTACCAGATTGGAACATTGGCACTCATACCACATCTTCTTACATCTAGGGATTTACCAGATTGGAACATTGGCACTCATACCACATCTTCTTACATCTAGGGATTTACCAGATTGGAACATTGGCACTCATACCACATCTTCTTACATCTAGGATTTACCAGATTGGAACATTGGCACTCATACCACATCTTCTTATATCTAGGATTTACCAGATTGGAACATTGGCACTCATACATCTTCTTATATCTAGGATTTACATTGGAACATTGGCATTCATACATCTTCTTATATCTAGGATTTACGAGATTGGAACATTGGCACTCATACCATATCTTCTTATATCTAGGATTTACCAGATTGGAACATTGGCACTCATACCACATCTTCTTATATCTATGGGATTTACGAGATTGGAACATTGGCACTCATACCACATCTTCTTATATCTAGGGATTTACGAGATTGGAACATTGGCACTCATACCACATCTTCTTATATCTAGGGATTTACGAGATTGGAACATTGGCACTCATACCACATCTTCTTATATCTAGGATTTACCAGATTAGAACATTGGTAAACTACTGTTGTCACTTATTTACAGTGGTCAGTTTTACTAGTGAAAGAAACAAGAATTGTCAGTTTAAACAATCAGCATGTACACATCCATATTTTTGCAAATGCTGGATGCATCTCAAACCTCTATGATAGCAGTTGTAACCAGAGAACATGATTCTTTCTAGAAAATCACATTGTCTCCTCCAGGCCTTCAGCCCGCGACCTCTGTGTTACAAGTCAGCGCTCTAAGCGGCCAAGCTAAAGTATTACTTCCTAGCTCAACTGCTTATAATTGGCTATGTATATACTATGCAAGGGAAGCAATCCTGTCGCAGTGATTGGCTGATATGATATATGCAGTTGTGCTGTTCCTTCCTTTTGGTTTGAAGTGAATTGATATACCACATAAAATTGAGAATGGAAACGGGGAATGCATCAAAGAGACAACAACCTGACCAAAGAGCAGAAAAACTTCCCATAGCCACAAATGGGTCTTCAATGTAGCAAGAAAATCCCACACCCGGAGGCTGGCTTCAGCTGGCCTCTAAACAATAATGTATTTCTTCTGTTACCTATTCTGACATCGGACTCATACTGCTTTTAAACTGAGTTTTACTGTGCGTATTGCTGTGTGTTTGTTTATTCTACATTAGCTAGAGACATAGGGGGAGGGTTGAGATATCACGAAACATGTTTAACTCAGCAGCATTTTTGTGCCTGTCCCAAGTCAGGAGTCTCTGGCCTTTGTTAGTCTTGTATGTTATTTCAATTTTAGTTCATTTATATGTTTCGGAGTTAGTGTGATAACCATTTTCACTGAACTGGTACACATTTTTGTTTAGGGGCCAGCTGAAGCCCGCCTCCGGGTGCGGGATTTTCTCGCTGTGTTGAAGACCCATGGTCTGTTTTCTACTCTTTGGTCTGGTTGTTGTCTCTTTGACACATTCCCCATTTCCATTTTCAATTTTACTTTTAGTTCAGTGAAAATGGACATCACACTAAACTCTAACATACAAGACTAACAAGGGCCAGAGGTTCCTGACTTAGGACAGGCGATAGATAATATGTGGCAGGGTTAAATATTTTTGTGATATCTCAAACCTTCCCCTATACCTCTAACAAATGTGGAATAAACAAACACACAGCAATACGCACAGTAAAATTCAGTTTAAAAGAATTCGGAGTCTTCTTTTTCATTATGATGAGTACATACAATACTGGCTACTCATTATAAAACCTTTCCATACACATATTTAATTAACGACTTGACACTTATAGCAATACCTTTCTAATTCTTACTAAATAGTGTTAAAAAAGGTGTTAACAAAATACTGAACTCCAAGGTAAATTAAATCTTTCTACCTCTCTCCAAATTAAAATGAATTTTAGTGTTAAGATGTTAATAGATCTCTACAACCAAATGACAAATTTTTAATTAAGAATGTAATCAAAGCAATCTTATGTAAATAGTATTAGTTGCAAACATACAAAAGCCTTCTTAGTGAATGTGATCTTTAGGCACATTTGTAGGTTACCAGTATGAGAAAATTCTAAGTGCAAAAATGTCAAACTAGTTATTACTAGAGAAAACTTGTGTGAAAGTGCCTTCCGATTCTTGTATTAATTTTCAGAGTTAAGTGTTTAAAAATTTGAATCATTTTAATATATGCATCAGTTTTTTCTTACCATCCATTCAAACTAAAATGCATGACATTTTATTACAATATGAGCTAATACAAAAAAAAATGCTTGCATCTTAAACTTAATGACTTTAAAATGAATACATCAAGTTCTAATAAGAAAGATTGATACTGTTATTTTTTATATATATATATATAGTGCAGTGCTAATATTCATATTTAATCAATCTTTTAAGCAAAATTTAAAGAAAAAGTCCAATAAATATGATATGTAACATAATTTTAGGAATCAATTTAAAGTTTAATCTTTCTTCATATCCATTGAAGAAGGATATTTTATCTAGACAATCCAATGTTTAGCACAGAAAAACATGAAAAAGGAGGAACAATAGTTTGTCAAAGAATTATATTCAAATTTGAAATTTTATACCATACTGAAAGTAACAGAAAATACTTCCACAACATTTAACTCTGGTGGATAGTTGTCTGTACCACACATCCCCCATTTTATAATAAAAATAATTTAAGACGGACTGAAACCACAAATACTTTATTTTTGTGATCCACTACAAAACTTTGAGTCAAGGTCAAATAATAGTGTTGGTTCGGTAAGCAGACCTATACAAACCTCTAGTCCTAGTTCCCAACGTTTCATTTTACCGTCCTCCACAACAGGTTCTAGTAGTGGTTCCCATACTGAGAGTTTCTCATTGTAGTATGCTACTTCTAACTTCAATGTACTCTCTACACTTAACTGAAAGTAATATTTTAATCCATAATGTTAATGACAGTTGACATGGATGATTCTTCTAACATATCATCTTATCAAAGTTAGTTTTATTTTCTTGACTCATACATAAGTAATTGTTGGAATTCTTTTTACAGAGTATAAATGCAAATGATCTATCTTCTTTGTCAATGTTACATTTAAAATGAATAAAAGATGTTGGGTACATGTAATTGAGACAATACTAAGCAACACTAAAAAATTCTAAATGTTTGTTTAATTTTCTTTTTATTTAAAAGAAATTAAAATGAAAAGAAACTATCATGACAATGTGTTCCAATTGCTAGCTATTACATCTATTTCCATGGTTACGGGGTAGGGCTGTTTTCTCACAAACATATCTAACTGTGCCACATTCTTTATGTGCCTGTCCCAAGTTAAAGAAGTTATCTTGTCATGTTTTGGGATTTTTGTCAGATTTTCGGAATCCTCTGGTTTTATCCATTTGAATGCCTTAAAAAATTTTGCCCATAGACCCCATTTTTCTTTTTATAAATCTTTTACATGTATAATTATAAGGCATCTGTAAAAGTCTTATAAAATCTTTGTTATTTTTTAATAGTTTTTGAGAACTTAAACTTGTCAATGATAAAGCTATGAAAAATCAGGAGAGAACATTTTCCCCCAAAAATTTCAATGGCTAATATCTCGAAAACAAGCACATTGACCTACATATATTTTTGGCTTTTTTGGTTCCTTTATTTATCCCCTATCAATATATACTAGTGTTATGAAAAGCTTGTTATTTAGAAACTGAGTAGCAAACATCCTTAAGACTCGTAATACTGAGGTTTTCGTTGCTTCCCGTCTGTCATAATTGTATCTTGTCTTTTAAAGCTGTTAGTTTTCTCCGTTGTATTATTTTACATTTTGTTATCTTAGGTCTTTATACCTTACTTCAGTGGTTGATTGGGGATTGCTTTACGCCACTAACTTACTGTAGGAAATGTGTTTTGCTCATTGTTGAAGATTGTGATGACACATGTAGCTATTTACGTCCTTGTCTTTCGTGGATAATTGTCTCATTGTCAAGCTTTCCACTCCTCCTTATTGTTATATTTATTTCCTAAATTCTTTTTTAACAAACCTTTGAACTCCAATCTTTAACCTCTCCAGAAAAGGAAGATTCTACTATCAATAATGGAACAGTCCTCTTTCCAACACCTCCCTCTATCTTGATAACCATGGTTGGTATCTTGGCTATCAACTGTGAACAGACATCAGCTCATTTAAATAATTCTATTCTGTATGAGATCAAAATATATTTAATACACAGACACTTTAAAGTCAACAATTTATCAAAAGACATATGGGTGTATTTTCTCATGCATTGCTTGGGTTTACTTTTAACTACGACTGTGGATTCATTAATTTTATAGTGGGTACCAATTTTTTTGAATTGAGGAAATATTGTATTTTCATGGAAATTTGATTTCATGATTTTGTCAAAGTCTGTGTACAAGTCCATAAAAATTAGTACTTCATTGAAATTTGTGGTTCACATAACCAATGAAATCCAATGAATATAAAAAATTTGAACTTTAAAATTTGTACATTTAAATTTGTGATTCATGTATACAAATGATAATTGGTATACTAAGAATAGTAATGACTCCACAGTAATTGTTAGCTGACATGAAAACAAAATTGATGATAACATCTGACAACATTGTCAAAGAACATGAAATGGAATAGGTTTGGTTCTAAGCCTCTTAACCCAATTTACTTTGTGAAGAAAAATTTAAAAATGATTAATCCATTTTAGACAAGGAAGTTGAATAAAGTCTGTATATTCTACTGTTGTTTAGTCATTTTAGATCATTATCTTTAGAATTTGCACTTACAGTATTAAAATTATGAAAGTTCTCATGCACTAAAGAACTCTTTCAAATACCGGTATGCATTTTTTTAATAGTAAACTTGAAGATGCATTGAACTTGTCAATAGTTTTAAGCGCAAGGTCAAACTCGAAAGCAGAACATTTACAAGGTGAAAATGTGTCAAATATATATCAATAATCATTCAGAGCAAGCACTGTGACATGTAGAAGTGGCCTAATATCTTTATTTTAATGAAATAGCATGCTAGCATCCAATAATCGTAAAAGAAAATTTCTCCAAACCTTTATTATTTAAGGTTAACAAAGGAAACACCATCAGGCAATTACATGTACTGTTAAATTTATAGAGTTTCAAAGTTAACAAAACAAATCTTACAGGCTTAGAAAATTAACTTGTAAATTACATGCAAACTGTATTAACATATCTATTCTATTCTTCTACAAATAAAATAATTAACACATGAACAAATTTCTAAGAACGAGATTAAAATAGTAACTCAAAAGTAAAATCAATATATTGATTAACATAGCAACATGAGGGGCAGGCATTACATCTGCACATAACCATGGCTTCTCTATTCAATGTTAGTTCCTCTCCCTTAATACGAAAGTTTGGACATCACCCATTATAGAAAAGATTACACTTGATATTAAGTAAAGAATAGTATATATATAGTATTTGGAAATATAAAGAATGGTTAAAGTTATTTTCTTACATTCCTATGCAACAGACATTTTTGTTTTATTCAAGGTGCATGTGTAATCAAAAACTCTTGAGGCTTCCAGGATAACAGCATCCAATTAGTAGATGTTATGTCGTGTGATGTAAATATGCTTTTGTGAATAAATTCTTCCCTTACATTATTTTATTTTTTTTTTTCAAGAACAGGCATATAGCAGCCAATAATTACCACTTTCATCTCGGAAGGATACTACTGCAGTTCAACCCACAATACAAAGCTGTCAAACAGTTGAAATTTATGTATGTATATACTGCAAACCAACTTTTTTACACGATTAGCAGTATCTAGCTGACTTCTCTGTGAATTTCTAAATGATTTTCTTATTGCATTGATGTATTGATGAAAAGTTTGACATATGGAAGGAAGACTTCAACCCCATCCCTCCCTACATTTAATTTTGAAACAACCCTTAGTTGTTTTGTAGTATGCAAAAAAAAATCAAAGGCAACACGATTTTTATTTAGTAACGTTCTTGTTTACACCTATAAACAAGGATTTTTTTTTACATTTTGAAGAAAAGTCAAAGAAATGTGCAGAATACACAAAGGGATCGTGAACATATAATATGAAAGATGATATACCATTTCTGATGTAGTCTGAAAAAGGAATCAATACATTACACATGGCAACAGGTGGATACACAACATTAAAATAAAGGAATAATTATATTCATTTGGCAGATGGCTGATACAATATCATACATTTAAAAATGTTGGCGTCTTTGTTTGAAGACATTTTTTGTCTGCCATCTCGAAATAATATACGGTATAAAAAAAAAAAATCACTTGGATCCAAATCAAAATACCAGGAACACAAATCAATGTCCAGCAGAAAAAAATCTTAATCTGATTAATTCTGAAAAGTTGTTTTGAAGAAGTTGCTGATTATCAAAGTGTGACATAGGCAACAAGACAACAAAAGCCATCCTGATATGTTGCTACAGCTTTCTGTCAAGACAATTCAATATAAAATGATAGGTACATTAGTCTTCATTCTTTTAGTTAAAGTTTATTTTCTGCCCTATCATCAGTAGGCTTCATGATATCATCTGCCCTATCATCAGTAGGCTTCATGATATCATCTGTACAAGTGAAAATGGAAAATTCTGTTCAAAATACATATTACGTACAAGCTGCCCAGCATTCCACTCAAGAAAAATAATGTCAAATTATTCCAGTGGGAAGGTCCTTTTTGTAAATAATTGGTCAGTTTCAAAATCTAAAGCATTCTGGATTATTTTGTCATTAGCATAGAGCAAATTGTAACTAGCTGATGACTTTACAAAACAATGGATATTAGACAATGGTGTAACATCTTTTTTTACTCATTTGATGTCTTTAAGATTCTGTATGAGTAAAATAGATTGATTGCAAGTTTCCCTTAATTGTCTATATTCAAAATTGATTTTTATCGTAAGACTTTTTGTGAAAATGGCCACTGAAACAAATTCTGTTAACATTGTCCTAAAATAGGTATTCAACTGGTAGTGTAACCTGGTTTTTGAGATAAGTACCTGTTCTGCTCTCACTTCTTCTTCAATCAGTTCATCTAAAATTTCTTCTGGTTCCAGTTCTACCTCCTCTCCTGTTTTAAGGAACCAGAAGTCAGTTTCAGATAACTTCTTGACTTCCCACAAGTCTGCTGGTACTGTGTATTTACTGGTTTCATCCTCTGACCCCTGATTATATATATTGAAATCTTAAAATAAGACTGAAACTTGCATGATATTTTCATTAAATATGAAAATAAGATGTTTAAATTTTCCATTAAAATGGAGGAAGGTGCGTAAAAAGGAACTTTAAAAATTACTCCACAACCAACATACTTTCTTCCTGTAAATCTGAATACATCAAATGGACATACATAAAACAATACCAACTGACCAATGTCCAAAATTAAACTTCTCTTTTTACACTCCCTCATTCATTTTAGTGGAATAGCCTATAGATATACAGAAGGTAGCACGATTTCAGTTACCATTTATATTATCATTCTTCACCTGTTTTATTATACTAAATACTTGTTTATTTTTGAAATCTGTGTGTTAACCTCTAAATGTCTTTAGATTGTTTGTGTCATTGAATAGTCAACATCTCATTTTATCATTTCTATTACAGATTATCTTCTCAAAAGAAAAGTTAAATGGGCAACCTCTGGCCTTTGTTAGTCTTGTATGTTTTTTAAATTTTGGTTCATCTATATGTTTCTGAGTTTAGTGTGAGGTCCATTTTCTCTGAACTAGTACACATTTTTGTTTAGGGGCCTGCTGAAGCCTGCCTCCGAGGGCAGGATTTTCTCGCTGTGTTGAAGACCCATTGGTGGCCTTGGGCTGTTTTCTGCTCTTTGGTCGGGTTATTGTCTCTTTGACACATTCCACGTTTCCATTCTCAATGTTATTCTTAGTGTAAACCCAAATGGAGATTGTTAACCTGAATTTAATGTTTTACGTCTTATATATACAAAAATAAACAATTAACAATTTTAAAGACTATATGGTAACATTTTAATGTCTATTTTTTATGATAATTCTGCGTTTGGTTACTTTTTTCATGAAGCCTACCCTACATTGAGGTCTTTACACCTAAATGTTCCCATTTCTTTTCTGATTTTGTAGCTTTGGATTAAAATTCATATAATACATTACAAATAAGGAACATTTTTTCAAGAAGTATATAAAACTTGTACATGTAGTTTTCTACACAAATTTCTTGCAATAAAAGAAATGTGTGTTCAGAAGTCAAAAAATTTTATCGACATTTTAAAAGATATCAAGATTTCATATCAAAACTAAACACATTAAAAAGATGTCAAGATTTGACATTAAATTAAAAACACTCACAGGCTTTGCAGCCAGTGCTGCACTGATTCCAGACATGGTTTTGATGGTAGCTGGAGATATGTTGAGGATTAAGTCTGAGGTTGCTATGTCCATGTGGGCACCTTTACCATAAGGTGTTTTACTGTAGAAGGATATCTCACAAGGGTTTAAAATCTGAAAAAAAAATAAATATAAATGATAAATCACAAGGATTAAAAACAGTGTCACACTTTTGTTGACTTTTTTGTGACTTTCAGATATGTTGTAGATAAAATAAGATCTTTGAAAAGTTATAAAATACAACACAGGTTACAATACTTTTTTTCTTTGACTCAGATAAAGTTCATTAGGTAAGAATAAAATTATAAGCTAGAGTGAGAGACCCATTTTCGCCGCATAATTCGTTCATTTCCACTTACATCCGACCTACATTCGAATATTTGGAACTTTTTATGAAGGTTTCAGAAATTTAACTATATGAAAAAAATGTTTGATAAAGAAATTATCTTCAAAACATTGGTTAATTGTTCTAAAAACGAACGCAAACTCAAGAGGAAATCAAGTTGTTTGTGTACCATGGGGACACATTTTCAGCAAATGTATGATATGACCATCCTCATTATCCTAGTATATTATAAAAACGAATGTTTGCAATTACATGAATTAGCTTGAGCGATCATTCCTATACAATTTTTCACATAAATATTTACTTTAAGACTGCGCATGATTGCCATATAAATCTTACATAATTGCCAAAATCATTTAAAAACATCAGCGTATTTCTCAATACATGTATGTGCGAATAACCTTGGAAACGGGGTAAAGAGGAATATCAACAGTTGTAACATTACAAACAACCTTTACCATCTATTTAGGCAAGTATTGGGTAAAGGCACACAAATTTTACAGAAAAAATAGCAAAACGGCGAAAATGTGTCCAAGGCGAATATGCGCCACCCACTCTAGCAATCGTACTGTTTCTTTTAAAACTTATTAAATTTTCATTTACTCAATACTGTCAAATGGTTTATTTTTATGGTGATTAAATTTCATGAAAAGTCCAAATTTAAGCAGGTAAAACAGTATATCTACCTGTGCAGCAACAGCTCCTCGTTTACTGAAAACACAGGAGAATATCTGTAAATCTCTGACATTGGCTGACATGTCCTGGGATTCTGGGTGGATCTTCATCTTGAAAATAACTTCCATCTAAAAATATCAAAATAAAATTTATTTACTTGTATGAGTCAAGGATGAGCAACACCATGGGTGCCACTAGTGGAGCTGAATCCATTTACCCTTCAGGAATACCTGTCAGAAATTACTCTCTGTTGTTGGTTGGGTTCTTATTGCTCAGTCTTTAGTTTTCTGTGCAGTGTTTTTTTAACTGTTGTCCTTTTTTTTTATTTGGGTTATGTGTTGCATGTTTTACTTCTACTTATGATTTTTATTGGCCTCTTGATATCTTCTGCCTCTTTTTCATGACATATATCTGTACACTTTAGTTAAAAAATGTCAGTTGTGAAATGAATACGATTTCATAAACATGTGTTATTCGAACTTGATGTGTACCAAAAAAGGATATTCTATTCATAGCATTTTGGCTAAACTAGATATGACCCAAAGCCTTACACTTAAATACCAACATTTCTTTCTTTGTATAAGACATCTTGCAGCAAAATACTTTTTTTTACTAATTAATACAAAAATGCACATTTTAACAGTATCAGTACTTACATCCAATACAAGACAGTTACAGTTAGGATTAAGTTGATCTTCGATCAGAATTATCTCAGGTTTCTCTATCTTTACAACAATGTCCATACAGTTAGATGGTGGAGGAGGTAGCTCTTCTTTCACTGTTAATAGATTGACATTAAATTGTATAATTTTCTACAAATTTTGAATCTGAGGTTGTGTTCACAAGATAACCGGTCAATTATCCATACAGTAAATACTGAAATTTGTGCATGCATTTATATGTTTAACCCACCATTTTCTTCAGAAAATGGCTGTACCAAGTCAGGAATAGGACAGCTGTTTTTCATTCGTTCCATTGGTTAATAGAGTCGAGGGTTTGATTTTACAGGTTTTATGGACTTCCCAATTTTTGAATACACCTTGGAGTTCAGTATTTTTGCTATATACTTTTTTATCATTGTGATCAGTGAACCATAGACACTAATGCGAGATTATTTTTTTGCATTTTTTAAAAACACATGTAAGATACCTTTCTTCTGGGTTTTGCTTGGTTTGGTTTCTTGCTTCACAACCTCTCCTTTGTCTTTCTGTGGCATGCCTTTGGTGAAGAAATCTCCCAGGGACATCAAGTAATCCAGACAGACACAGATGTACAAGCTGTTGACCCTGACATCAACTGAAATACACAAAGACACATATGTACAAGCTGTAATTCTGACATCAATTAAAATACACAAAGACACATATGTACAAGCTGTTTATCCTGACATCAACTGAAATACTCAAAGACACATATGTACAAGCTGTTCATCCTGACATCAACTGAAATACACAAAGACACATAAGTACAATCTGCTATCCTAACAGCAACTGAAATACACAAAGACACATATGTACAAGCTGTTTACTCTGACTTCAACTGAAATACACAGACACATATGTACAAGGGGTTTACCCTGACATCAACTGAAATACACAAAATCACATATGTACAAGGTGTTTACCCTGATATCAACTGAAATACACAAAGTCACATATGTACAAGCTGTTCACCCTGACATCAACTGAAATACACAGACACATATGTACAAGCTGTTCACCTTGACTTCAACTGAAGTACAACATTTTTCAGGTTAGAAGAGGTCTAATGTAGTTGCTGCCATACTATTGTGAATGATAGTACACCTGACATCAACTGAAATACACAAAATCACATATGTACAAGGTGTTTACCCTGATATCAACTGAAATACACAAAGTCACATATGTACAAGCTGTTCACCCTGACATCAACTGAAATACTCAAAGACACATATGTACAAGCTGTTCATCCTGACATCAACTGAAATACACAAAAACACATAAGTACAATCTGCTATCCTAACAGCAACTGAAATACACAAAGACACATATGTACAAGCTGTTTACTCTGACTTCAACTGAAATACACAGACACATATATGTACAAGGGGTTTACCCTGACATCAACTGAAATACACAAAATCACATATGTACAAGGTGTTTACCCTGATATCAACTGAAATACACAAAGTCACATATGTACAAGCTGTTCACCCTGACATCAACTGAAATACACAGACACATATGTACAAG
The DNA here is from genome assembly GCA_017311375.1 of Mytilus coruscus. Lineage (NCBI taxonomy): Eukaryota > Metazoa > Mollusca > Bivalvia > Mytilida > Mytilidae > Mytilus > Mytilus coruscus. Next base: position 32,631,673 of record CM029605.1, read on the forward strand.
CTGTTCACCTTGACTTCAACTGAAATACAATGAATGATAGTACACCCAATTTAGAGTTGTACTGACCTCATGGGTAAACTAGTTGCTCTATCAATTTTTGCTAAATTATATCTTTTTGTAGTCTGTGAAGTCAAAAGTTGGGAATGTGACACTAAACCTTTACAGGGAATGCTTTATTTACTCTCAAAGGCAGAAAAATTTGTTAAGATTTATCAAAATTTCCCCCACATTGCAATTTTAAGTAGTAGCCGTCAGTTGTAAAAGATGATAAAATTGAAGCAAAACATACCATACTGGCCACTAAATTCATTCGTCCAGTAAATCGGTTTATTTAATGCTATGTGAATGAAATGAATATTTACCAAAAGAACAAAACCACAAACCTGATGAAAACATTAACAATACAAAAGCTCTAGGAAAGAAAAGTAGACATATCTGATTAAATTCTATTAACAACTGCAATTATTCTATTTTATAGAAAAAAAGATGAACTGAAGATTTTAAAATTTGTGTTTTCAAACTTGCAATAAAATGCTTCGCTGAGCGGAGACTGATACGACCGCAGAGGTCGAACCCTGAACAGTTGGGGCAAATTTGGACACAATATTCAAGCTTGATACTGTCTGACTTTGGATTGTGATCAAATTTTTGACATAATATAGGTTTCTGACACAAAATAAATGTGGTCAAAGATCTTATAAATCCATTGCGCAATACTGTGCAATTGAAGATTTCTTCTTGAAACTTTTCAAAAATTCGAAATTTTAAAAATTTTAAATAAAAAGTAAGAATCCCTTAAAAATCCTCCCCCAAACTTTTGAAACCCCCTTGGAGCAATAACCCCAAAACTCAATCCCAGCCTTTCCTTTGTAGTATGGAGCCTTGTAGTACAATTTCAGAGAGATCCATACACTTACACACAAGTTATTGTCTTGAAACTAGAAAAATGCTTGTTTTTTGGCCCTTTTTTGGCCCCTAATTCATACATGTTTGGGGCAATTAACCCCAAACTCAATCCCAGCCTTCCCTTTGTAATATGGAACCTCATGGTACAATGTCAGAGAGATCCATACACTTACACACAAGTTATTGTCTGGAAACTAGAACTAGAGGCTCCAAGGAGCCTGTGTCGCTCACCTGATATTTTTATTTTCAATTGATGCATGAAATAATGCAACCGTTATACATTTGCTTTAGTTTCAGAGATATAAGTCGAAAACTGCATTTTCCCCCTAAGTTCTATTTTTAGCCATGTCTGACATGTTGGTTGGCAGGCAGGGTCATCAGACACATTTTTTAAACTAGATACCCTAGTGATGATTGTGGCCAAGTTTGGTTAAATTTGTCTCAGTTGTTTCAGGAGAGATTACAAAAATTTACGAATAATTGTTAAATTTGACTTTAAAGGGCAATAACTCCTTATGGGGTCAATTGACCATATTGGTCATGTTGACTTATTTGTAGATCTTACTTTGCTGAACATTATTGCTGTTTACAGTTTATCTTTATCTATAATAATATTCAAGATAATAACAAAAAACTGCAAAATTTCCTTAAAATTACTAATTCAGGGGCAGCAACCCAACAACGGCTTGTCTGATTCGTCTGAAAATTTCAGGACAGATAGATCTTAACCTGAAGAACATTTTTACCCATTGTCAAATTTGCTCTAAATGTTTTAGTTTCAGAGATATAAGCCCAAAACTGCATTTTACCCCTATGTACTATTTTAGCCATGTCAACCATCTTGAGTGGTGGGCGGGGTCATCGGACACTTTTTTTACACAAGTTGCCCTAGTGATGATTGTGGCCAAGTTTGGTTAAATTTGGCCGAGTAGTTTCAGAAGAGAAGATTTTTGTAAAAGATTACAAAAATTACAAAGAAATTGTTAAATTTGACTATGAAGGGCAATAACTCCTCAAGGGGTCAATTGAAAATTTTGGTCATATCGACTTATTTGTAGATTGTACTTTGCTAAACATTATTGCTGTTTACAGTTTATCTCCATCTATAATAATATTTAAGATAATAACCAAAAACTGCAAAATTTTCTTAAAATTACCAATTCAGGAGCAGCAACCCAACAACGAGTTGTCTAATTCGTCTAAAAATCTAAGGGCAGATACATCTTAATCTGCTGAACACTTTTTAACCCATGTCAGATTTGCTGTAAATGCTTTAGTTTCAGACATATAAGCCAAAAACTGCATTTTACCCCTATGTTCTATTTTTAGCCATGTCGGCCATGTTGGTTGGCAGGCGGGGTGTCACCGGACAAATTTTTTAAACTAGATTCCCTAATGATCATTGTGGCCAAGTTTGGTTAAATTTGGCCCAGTAGTTTCAGAGGAGAAGATTTTTGTAAAAGTTAACAACGCCAGACGCCGGACGCCAAGTGATGAGAAAAGCTCACTTGGCCCTTCTGGCCAGGTGAGCTAAAAATGCTTGTTTTTGACCCCTTTTTGGCCCTTAATTCCTAAACTGTTGGCCCCATAACCCCTAAAATGTATCCCAACCTTCTACTTGTGGTATTAAACATTGTGGTACAATTTCAGAGCAATCGAAATACTTATACACAAGTTATTATCCTGAAACTAGAAAAATGCTTGTTTTGGGCCCCTTTTTGGACCCCTAATTCCTAAACGATTGGGACCATCAACCCCAAAATCAATCCGAACCTTCCTTTTGTGGTTTTGAACCTTCTTTAAAAATTTCATAGAGATCCATTCACTTGAACTAAAGTTATTGTCCGGAAACCAATGTGTCTTCTGACGACGACGCAGACGACGACATCATACCACTATATGTTCCCAAAAATTTTTTTGCGGTCGTATAAAAATTGAACTTAATATCTAGAATATACTTTGTACATAAAACAAACCATTAGAATCTTTACTGCAGTCCTGTTTGAAGCTGACATCAATCATGTTACTGGATCCCTCCTCAGACAAACGGGATTTACTCCTTTGTATCATTCTAAAATTAGATTTACAGGCCTATTATTGACAGCTACTCAAACAAATAAACTTGTCAAGATATCTGGAGGCCAACATAATTATGATCTTTGTAAATAGACAAGTGTAATATGCCAAATTTAATAATACTGTAAAATGATCTATTTTCATCGGTACTAGTTTTTGTGGATTGAGGACAAATTGTATTTTCTTGGATATTTGTTTTCTAGGTGTTGCAAAAGTCTCCTTACAAGCCTTTAGAAAATTCATATTTTGTTGAACTTCTAAATTTGTGATTTACCTATGCCCACAAAAATTGGTTACCTAGAAGTGCTTCATATTAAAAATGTGAGCATGATCAACGCTTTTACAACCCTATAAAATTATAAAAAGAAGGATTTAATTCTTAACATTTTTATGCTACAACCATAAATTTAAAAAGTTAAATCAAGTTGTTTGTTTGCTTTTTCAATGCATTACTTTAACATTGTCACGGATAGCATGTGCAGTCACAGTTGATGCATTTATACTGAAATAAAATATATTATTGGAGTGCTAGCAATTATTGTCAGCCAATCAAAATTACTGATTCTAATGAAACATACATCTAATGTAACTATATAATAATAATCCTTTGATGCTATATGATAAATGTTTACAGTAAATATAAAATTTATAAGGTATAACTTACAACATATAAAGTAAAAGTATACAAGATATATATCAGACCTGCTTACTTTCCTGAAATTGTGGGTTTTCCCCTCACAAGAGGGGTAGGCCTGACTAATGAAATCCACCATTATATAAACCAATAAATCAGCATTTTGGCAAAAATTTCTCATTCAAAACAAAAGAACATGTATAAAAGATGCATTAGGTCATTTTGAGCATTAAATTTCCTTGAGAGATTTTGTGAAATCAGCTGGTAAAAGATAGAGTCTTCGAAATAAATATGTTCTCCAGAGAAGTAAAGCAATAGATCATTTCAAGGTTATTGTAATAAACAGCTGCTTCAAGAGTGCATGATATGCCGTTATTGTGCATATCAAAATTGATGCAAGAATAAAATGAGATATTTTGAAGGCGTTCACCAATTCCAACAATTAAGTTTCAACTGAATCAATCAAAGCAAACTCTAGTTATGGTACATAACGTTAAAAATTTACTAAAATCTGACAATTAAAGTCATATAACTCTGGAGAGTCAAACTGGAAAATCTAATAAATTAAAAGGTAGATTCCTTTCATCAATCCCAACAATAAAATAAAGTTTGGACAAAATCAATCCAAGAATACAGGATAAGTGCGCTATTGGTGAAAAATTGCCTCAAATATAAGAGTGAAAGTTAGGTAACTCTGGAACAACAGTCCCGTCTTTGACGGGCATATAAAAACTCTATTCAAACTTGCAACATGATTTTTATGGACTGCCATCAACAGTACTACAACCATGAAGGGTTACAAGTGGACAAACTGAATGATACTAGCCTCCCATCTATCAATGGCTGGGAGATGCACATCAGTACCAGCTGATACACTTACTTATCAAAATAATATTTTTTTTTTAGGGGGGGTTGGGTTACAATAGAAAGGAAATTAGGGATATGATGTATCAATTCATCACTCATCACACAAAATCCCTTCACACAATTAGAAAAACAGCATTTTTATTAGCACACTTCATTTAAAGTCACATTAACTAACTTCCTACGAATCAAGTTCTTAATCAAATGCATTACCGTGATCTTCATAACTAAGTTATATATACACAATATAATAAAAGTGCTAAAAGTGCAAACATTCAGGTGATTTTTCAATGAATAAATATAAAATGTAATGTAATATATTGTTATATATGAAGTAAAATAACCTCAGCCTATAGAAGATGAACAAGAATTAATAAAACAAAACAAAAAAAAATTGAAACATGACTGACTTTACCTTATATATTTATAACGAATGTATAAATTTCTTGCAATTCACTATTTTAGAATAAAATGCATTCTGGGTAATACTTTTAAAAATTACACCAAAATGTTTACATTCGGATAACATGATAACCAATTTTGCATTCAAACAATGAATTACCCACAATTTTTTAGATTTTGAAATGGTGAATTCCAAAAAAACATTTTTCATTCTCTAAAATACAAATGTATTGTGAGCTTTAAAATCTTATTCTGAGAATTCAACTTTTTCTTAGTTGCATTATAATTGATTGAGCCAATAAAATTGGACATGATATTTTTTAAACATGTAACTTCAATTTGTGTTTCTGTAAATTCCTTCAAAATAAAGTCACTCACTCTCAGTATTTATATAGACTGAAATGAATGAAAGTCTAGTATCATATATTTTTCTTCACATGCTGTGTATTTAATTTAGAATTACCAGAAGAAAATTAAAATATGACTGTAACATATCAAACAAAACTAACTGACAAAAATACTATGTATGCCATGTTTTCTCAATCGATGTTTCTACGACTCCCATTCATCTCAAAGTAAAATGATCAAAGAGATGAAAATTTAAAGCTATTCCGTTTAAACATAACTGATACTCAAGGAGGGCAGGTAGTAGTCAGGGGAACTATCAAGAAGTGAAATACAGAGTCATTCATTTAGCAATTCTTCTAACTTTGCAGCTAGATTTGTAAATGATCATAATTCTGACGTTTTTCTCGATACAACCATTTTCAGCTTAAGGACCTCCTAAAATCTGCAGATTTGTACCACTCAATTGCAATTTCACATATCCACATCTTATGTAAAGTTAAATTTTAAAAACAGACATTTCCAAATTTCTGAGTGCCTTCCTAGAGTGTTGTATTAAAACAGAATAGCCTTAAAAGATTAAGCTAAGAACCAATTATCAATGTGTTTCCTTGGTATACTGACAAGAAAATATTCTGCAAATCTAAATTTCAAATGAAAAGTGTAATATTATTCAAATTTCTTAACTGTCAGGTGTCCAAAAATGCATGATAACTGGTTCCCTGTTAGTTTGAATGATACCAGCGTAATGAGTGTTACCTTGTGATGATTTCTGGGCTGTAAAACAATTGCAAATGTTATCATGAAATGTAACAATGAAATAATTTGTGATGAAACACACACATATATTGAGAGGTAAATCAAAAACGTGTGAAGCAGCGTCTGCTCATTAAGGTATGTTGAAACACACACATATATTGAGAGGTAAATTATAACATGTGAAGCGATGCCTGCTGGTAAAGGTATGTCAAGCTCCTTAAAGGTGCATTCTGTAGGTATGCAGGGTGTACCAGTTTAACATGAAAATAAAATAAAATAAGATGACAACACTGAACGTATTACAGTTTTTATTTATTTATTACATCTGCATAATTTGATGACAACACTGAAACATGTTGTTGTAATAAATAAATAATACCTGCAATTCTTTAAAGTGTGGTTATCTTTAACTTTTTATTCTTATTTTATATATTTAAAAGGGCATATTTGAAATATCTTTCAAGAATATATATATATACCTGTTAGAGTTCCCTCATTTTAAAGTGCTTATAATTTTGAAATTTAATCAGCTTTTGTCATAATAAAAATAAAAGACAAAAAGAGCCAATTATAATACATATCTTTCAGCATTAAAGGTGACAAATTATGTGAAAAGCTATCATCTTTTCAAGAAAATTAAACCTCACTGATTTAATGTATGAGGTGCTGATGTTCTACATTGAAAATCCTGGATTAAACAAAGTTCAGTTTAAAATATTCTATTTTGTAATTTTTCACAAACAAATTCTTCAGAGTTTTTTTTTACAATCATACAGATAAACAACATGTAGAAAATACAACACAACAAGTAAAGCCTACACAGTGGAAATTTACAAGGGCCAAAATCCAAAAACTTAATACACGGTTAGATTCAGCATATTAAAGAACCCCAAGAGTTCAAGAATAAAACCCCATTGAAATTGGTCAAGAAATAAGCAATTTATACAGTATCTTCTTTTGCACAATACTGTGCAATTAAATATTTCTTGCAATTGTGCAATACTGTGCAATTGAATATTTCTTGCTATTGCGCAATACTGTACAATTGACAATTTCTTGCTATTGCGCAATTTTGTGCTATTGGATATTTCTTGCTATTAGCAATACTGTGCAATTGAAGATTTCTTGCTATTAGCAATACTGTGCAATTGAAAATTTCTTGCTATTGCAAAATACTTATTATATAATAATTTACACATCCTGTTTGGTGTGTATCTCCTGCCATATCATTATTATTTGCTTTTAAATATAAATCAGAAATAACCAACTTAAAATGGAAAATTTTAAAGAAAAAAAAAAAAAAAAAAAAAAAAAAATCCCCCAAATTTTTGAACCCCTTATGATTCAGAGCCAATTATAATACATATCTTTCAGCATTAAAGGTGACATATTATGTGAAAAGCTATCATCTTTTCAAGAAAATTAAACCTCACTGATTTAATGTATGAGGTGCTGATGTTCTACATTGAAAAACTAGATTAAACAAAGTTCAGTTTAAAATATTCTATTTTGTAATTTTTCACAAACAAATTCTTCATAGTTTTTTACAATCATACAGATAAACAACATGTAGAAAATCCAACACAACAAGTAAAGCCTACACAGTGGAAATTTACAATAAAATGCTCCGCAGGGCGCAGCTTGATACGACCTCAGAGGTCGAACCCTGAATAGTTGGGGCTTGTATGGACACAACATTCAAGCTTGATACAACTCTGAATTTGGATTGTGATTAAATATTTGACACAGCATAGGTTTCTGACACAGAATGAATGTGGTCTAAGAACTTAAAAAATTTTAAATTGGACATTCACCTATTATGGTCCAATATCCAAAATCTAAATACATGGTTAGATTCAGCATATCAAAGAACTCCAAGAGTTCAATTTTGATGAAATCAAACAAAGTTTAATTTTGGACCCTTTTGACCTCAATGTGGACAAAGCTGATAACGGGCCCAAAAATCAAAAATCTAAATACATGGTTAGATTCAGCATATCAAAGAACCCCATATATTCAATTTTTGTTGAAATCAAACAAAGTTTAATTTTGGACCCAGATTTGCACCAACTTGAAAACTGGGCCCATTATCAAAAATCTAAATACATGTTTAGATTCAGCATATCAAAGAACCCTAAGAATTCAATTTTGTTAAAATCAAACTAAGTTTAATTTTGGACCCTTTGGACCTTAATGTAGACCAATTTGAAAACAGGACCAAAAATTAAGAATCTAAATACACAGTTAGATTCGCATATCAAAGAACCCCAATAATTCAATTTTGATGAAATCAAACAAAGTTTAATTTTGGACCTTTGGACCTCAATGTGGGCCAAAATCCAAAAACTTAATACACGGTTAGATTCAGCATATTAAAGAACCCCAAGAGTTCAAGAATAAAACCCCATTGAAATTGGTCAAGAAATAAGCAATTTATATAAAGTATCTTCTTTTGCACAATACTGTGCAATTAAATATTTCTTGCAATTGTGCAATACTGTGCAATTGAATATTTCTTGCTATTGCGCAATACTGTACAATTGACAATTTCTTGCTATTGCGCAATTTTGTGCTATTGGATATTTCTTGCTATTGCGCAATACTGTGCAATTGAAGATTTCTTGCTATTAGCAATACTGTGCAATTGAAAATTTCTTGCTATTGCAAAATACTTATTATATAATAATTTACACATCCTGTTTGGTGTGTATCTCCTGCCATATCATTATTATTTGCTTTTAAATATAAATCAGAAATAACCAACTTAAAATGGAAAATTTTAAAGAAAAAAAAGGAAAAAGGAAAAAAAAAAATCCCCCAAATTTTTGAACCCCTTATGATTCATCACCCCAAACTCTTTCCCAGCCTTCCTTTGAGGTATGGTACCTTGCAGTACAATTTCAGAGATCCATACACTTGAACACAAGTTATTGTCTGGAAACTAGAAAATGCTTATTTTTGGCCCTAATTCCTAAACATTTCAGGCAATTACCCCAAACTCAATTCCAGCTTTCCTTTGTGATATGGAACCTTGTAGTACAATTTCAGAAAGATCCATACACTTACACACAAGTTATTGTCATGAAACTAGAAAAATGCTTGTTTTTTGCCCCTTTTTTGGCCCCTAATTCCTAAAATTTTAAGGCAATTACCCCCAAAAATCAATCCCAGCATTCCCTTTATGATATGGAACCTTGTGGTACAAAGTCAGAGAGATCCATACACTAACACACAAGTTATGTCTGGAAGTTACAAAAATGCTTATTTTTGGCCCCTTTTGCCCCTAATTCCTTAACTGTTGGTACCATAACCCCAAAATCAATCCCAACCTTCCTTTTGTGATATTGAATCTTATGGTAAACAGAATCAATATAAGGGAAAGATAAAACTTGACATTAAGTCAGGGTTGTTCCATTACAAATATACACAACAGGGTACAAGGTTATTACACCCATGAATGAGTGCCTTTAAACATAATTTAAAATATGAATTTTAAAATTGTTTTGATGAATGGGTAATAAAGGAGGGTCTGGATGGGGGTCTGTTATTCTGTAAACATTTAATTTTCACCCCTTTTTCTCTAATCTTCAAAAATTAACCCCTTTTTCTCTAATCTTCATTTTTTGCCGTTATTCTCTAATCTTCATTTTTAAGGGCATTATTCTTTAATCATTTAACCCCATCCAAACCCTCATAAAGTTTCAAGGTACAATGTATGTTTAAATGGAACCTTTTATTTTTTTAAATCTTTTAGTAATATATAAGCAAGAGTCATTGCTTAAGCAAAAGCTAAATCCCACTTTTCTTGTGATGTGCAAAATTTGAAAACAACATTACAATCATTACAGTCATAAGGACTATTCCATTAAAACAGATGTGGGAGGGTAGAATAACTTAGCATAAATCATACAACCATAAATCACCAAGGATCAAAAATAACAATTCTCTTCCTATCCTCCCTCATTCATTGTAATGGAATAGGCCTAAATAGAGAACACTTGACTTTCAGAATAATTTGCACGGAATACCTGGTGATGCCATTAACTTTGTGTTGTCTAGAATCATCAAGCACCATGTCCTTCAGTATGACCTTGACCTCCATTGATTCATCTGACATCTGTTTACCAGAAACAGCTATCACTTGTAGTTCGACCTTACCCAGGGCTGCTTTGTCAGCTCTCTGTGCCATCTGTAAATATTTAGGACAAACTGCTGAATGGGGATTTTTTTGTCCTATTTCAAGATGGTGTTGAAGGCTGTACTCTAATTATTTCTGTTGAATTCATAAATTTTTTTAGAGCATGTATTATTATTAGAACTTTAATGAACTGTGAATGTTCTTGTGATCTTTTTGTTTACTAGTTAACATACAATTTTGTACATGTGCAAGACTTATGATTAGGAAAGCACAGATTAAACTGGTGCAACTATGATCTAAATAATAATCAATTTAAAACAGTAAACATTTTCTTAAATTGGTTTTTTACTTTTAATTTTCAATTTCTTTTTTAGTAAAATTTGAGAAATACATATGACCTACTGAACAGTACCTAGCAGATGCATGTCTGATTATATCATATACACATACTATTTTTGTAAAAACAGAAAGAGAAGAAAACTTTAATAGTGAATAAAATATTATCTTGTCAGATATACTGATTCAGAATTGCAGATTTGTTGTTGAACTTACCAAATCCTCATGTCCTACATACAGTGTGGCACTCAAACTTTCTATCTCAAAACTAAACTTCAGTTTACATGTCAGCTCTTCAGATGGTTGTCTTGCTACAAAACAAAATGGTGATCTTTCTTTAATAAGTATCCTGTACAGGAAACATAACTTCATGGAAATAGAAGACTTCTTACTATCTATCAGCATACAGAAAATTTCTTACACTTTCAAACTTAAACTAACAATTGTAGACAAATAATTTTCATATAAGACAGATTATTTTCTTTAATAGTCTGTTTAATTCATTCATCACTTTTCTAGGCTTGCTAATTTCTCTGCCATTTCGTATCTGGTGGAAAGTTGTTTCATTGGCAATCATACCACATCTTCTTATTTTCACATTGGGAAATTTAAAGCTTGGCATATTGTCTACAAAACTGCCAACAATTTCTTTGATATACATGTACTTCTTATTACACTGTGGTATTTCGTGTTTTAAACATGGTCCTATCTTTTAAAAACACTGTATACCTCACTTTAAAATGCAGATACATGTATGTGTTAATTAACACTGAGTTCATGAGATCATTTGGCCTATAACAATTTGAAATTTCTAACAAATGTTATTACAATGTTAGTCCAAATGTCTAACAAAGTGAATGAATATTTCTACAGGATTGGCCTGATAAAATGTATTTTGGATAAACAAATTTCAAACAGTGTCAGACCAAATGTCCCATGAGACGAAATTCTTTTCAAGAGCTTTCTTAACATATCTTTCTATGATCAATCTACACTTACACAATGGCGGAGGAATAACATGTGATTCCATTAAGGATCAATCTACACTTACACAATGGCGGAGGAATAACATGTGATTCCATTAAGGATCAATCTACACTTACACAATGGCGGAGGAATAACCTGTGATTCCATTTAGGATCAATCTACACTTACACAATGGCGGAGGAATAACATGTGATTCCATTAAGGATCAATCTACACTTACACAATGGCGGAGGAATAACCTGTGATTCCATTAAATCTACACTTACACAATGGCAGAGGAATAAGATGTGATTCCATTAAGGATCAATCTACACTTACACAATGGCGGAGGAATAAGGATCAATCTACACGTACACAATGGCGGAGGAATAACCTGTGATTCCATTAAATCTACACTTACACAATGGTGGAGGAATAACATGTGATTCCATTAAGGATCAATCTACACTTACACAATGGCGGAGGAATAACCTGTGATTCCATTAAATCTACACTTACACAATGGTGGAGGAATAACATGTGATTCCATTAAGGATCAATCTACACTTACACAATGGCGGAGGAATAACATGTGATTCCATTAAAGTTCAATCTACACTTACACAATGGTGGAGGAATAACATGTGATTCCATTAAGGATCAATCTACACTTACACAATGGCGGAGGAATAAGATGTGATTCCATTAAGGATCAATCTACACTTACACAATGGCGGAGGAATAAGATGTGATTCCATTAAGGATCAATCTACACTTACACAATGGCGGAGGAATAACATGTGATTCCATTAAATCTACACTTACACAATGGCAGAGGAATAAGATGTGATTCCATTAAGGATCAATCTACACTTACACAATGGCGGAGGAATAACATGTGATTCCATTAAGGATCAATCTACACTTACACAACGGTGGAGAAATAACATGTGATTCCATTAAGGATCAATCTACACTTACACAATGGTGGAGGAATAACATGTGATTCCATTAAGGATCAATCTACACTTACACAATGGCGGAGGAATAACATGTGATTCCATTAAGGATCAATCTACACTTACACAATGGCGGAGGAATAACATGTGATTCCATTAAGGATCAATTTACACTTACACAATGGCGGAGGAATAACATGTGATTCCATTAAGGATCAATCTATACTTACACAATGGCGGAGGAATAATATGCAATTCCATTAAGGATCAATCTACACTTACACAATGGCGGAGGAATAACATGTGATTCCATTAAGGATCAATCTACACTTACACAATGGCGGAGGAATAACGTGTGATTCCATTACTTCTTTATCTGTTAGTTCACCGAGAGCTACTTCTGTCGAGTGAGGTATTGGAACTTGTCCTTCTGTCAAATTCTCATTCAAAGTTGTCATGATCTGACTAAAGTCCTTTTGACTCAGCTTGGCACTCACTGATTTCATTACTCCTGTGATGTCAATGGCAGGGACCTCTGTAAATATAGCTGCTGACAGATTTCTGGTGATGGAGACTGTTATAGTTACTGGTTCTAGTATCAAGCTTTCGTCTTGTATGGCAAGCTTCTTTCCAATAACAGCTCTGAAATGGAAGTCAATTGATTTGTAGAAAGGTTTATTTTCACAGGTTAAACTTTAGAATAAACTGTTAACACAGAGATATGTCTCGCCTTTAGTACTTTTGATAATTCAAATGTCGAAATTAAAATTGCAATACTTTAACATGTAAGTTATGCAAATATTCAAAGTCAATGAACCATGACTGAAGGTACATGGCAAAACAATCTCCATGGAAATGAGATGTGCCAATGATCAATCGTGCTTCTACATGACATAAGCATACCTGCCAACTTCCACAATTTAGGCGTGAACTACAAGATTTTGAACCCTTATCCCTATTGCACGATCTTGATCATGAAAAAAACTGTAAAACACAATTTTGTGAAATTTTACACGAAAAATTTGTTGATTTCCAATTTTTAACTTTTCCCAAGGGAGACAATCTTGATCAGCCAAGTCAAATCTGTGTTTCTCAAGATTACATTAACAAACCAATCAAAAGAGTCTTTCTCATGATTATGGGGTATTGCAAACATGGAAAAATTTGAACTTGTTTGGAATTTTTGAGTTGCATTCCTCTGTTTGTATGTCAGAATTGTAGAAAATCGTGATCAAGGTAGACAAATTTTCATCTGAAAGAAGGTTCTTGCGCAGCTTTAGAAGAAAAGCATGGCTGTGTGTGCTCTAACGTTGGAGGGAATTACATTAAGAGGAAGGTGGCCAGAATGACGATTTAAAGCATGCAAGGACTTTTAACATGTTGTCAATCATGCTATTTATTATCAAATCATTTAAAGTACTGCCTTTTATTTTTCACAAGTAATCAGATAAATATATCCTTTTTTGTCCATATTTTCATAATTGAAAAAGTCAACAATGCTTTATTCCTACACAAGAAAATATCTGCTGGTATTCTAGCTAAGCATAGCTACATATACTATCTTTTATACACAATAATATAAGTACAAGAAAAACGAAAAGGGCTTATTAGCTCCTCATCAATATACTACAAGAAAAAAAAAATAGACACCAATTATGAAGTACATAACAAAGCACACAAAAAGGCCATGACAAATTGTAGCCTTTGAAAATGTCTTTGTGCCCTAAAACTCCCTTGGGGATTTTCAAAAGTTAGCAGGTATGCATAAGGGTTTCAAATCAATCCTTTATACAGTTTGTTTTATCTCTGAATCTTATGACAACACAAACCTGCTCATTTTCAATGATGTAAGCTCCACTACCATTTTGTCAAGCACAAATGGAATTTTATTTTCTGATTCTCCAGCTTTACTAAAAGAGTTTTGTACACTCAAACTTCCAAAGTCTGCCACTAGAGCATTGGTTGATTTTGAATTCTGTGGGACAATTATAACAGGAGCCTTCATTTTAACATTCAGACTAACTCGTGGCGCCCTCTCCTGAAGTTTTTGTGCCACATCTTTGGAATATTCAGCAGCCAGTTCTTTTGCTTTGTTCAGTTGTTCCTGCATGCCATCTAAGAATTTGTTTAGGAAGCCCTAAAATAAAATTAAAACCACTTCATTGATGTTTATAGTTTGACTCTCTGTGTAGTGGAATACAAGGCAGTAAGTGTATCAGAACTTTAATATTCAATGTCCCCATAATAATCTAATGTTATTAAAATTAGAAATATCTTGTACCCCATGAAAGTGTTCAAACTAAAACCTTATGTTTCAAAAGAGGAGTATTATGCCAACATTATTCCAACTTATGAAGATGATCAACTGCAATAAAAGTAATCGTGTTTGATACTAGTATTCCATGAGATATTTGTCACCTGTACATCCACAGAGTATCCTTTCTTCTACATTAATTTTTCATTAACTTTTCAAAAATTTTCTAAATAAATAATTAAAATATTTTTTCATTTTCTTTTCAGGAAGGTTAAAAAAAGATAATTTAAAATAATCATTTTAAAATTAAACATTCTTATTAAAGTCCTCTTCATATTTTTACTGCAAATTGTTCAATAGCCCTAACAACATGAAACCTACCAATATATCCCCGACAAACTTATTAAGGAAGACCAGTCTGATACAACCAATGTCCACTTCCACACTTGTATCCACATTTGTCAGAACAGCATAGTTATCTCCCTTTGTAGCATCATCATATATTACCAGCTTAGTATTCAGTACTTTTTCTCCTTCTTCAATGTCCATTATCTGTAAAATATGATATATAAGTTATTGATCAAAGATCACTCAATGGTAGAAGACATCAAATTGAGGAATACTAATTGTCTTGATAATTTTTCTCTTGGAATTTAATGATTGGCCCCAGAAGTTGCACATAATCTAAAGATTTTGAAAATCTATTATTACTTCAATGAAAACTTTGAAGACTTTCTGAAAAATTAAAGCGCAAGTTCCCGTCATTTCAAAATAAAGATATGTCTTACAACCAATAGGAAAAGAAATATTGATCTCAAAATAGGAAACACCTACTACGTGTATATATTATATAAAAGCTACCAGAAATGCAAGAAAATTATTTGAAATTAGAATCAATAAAATTTCTTTTTTCTATTTATAGTTCATATAATTTACTGTGAAAGTTTGACAGTTTGAGGTGTAGAAATTATCATGGATTTCCACGTTCGCTCCATGTGTGAACTTAAAACAATGAAATTCAAACCCCCCGTGACAAAGGATTAAATATAGAAAAGATTGATTGATTGATTGTTTAACGCCACTTTCAGCACTATTGTGCTATTTTGTGAGGTCAGTTTTTATTGGTGGAGGAAGATGGAGTGCCCAGAGAGAACCACAGACCTTCAGTAGAAAAACTGACAATCCTGGTCAAAAAAGATTGGAGTCAAGCGCACCTAGCATGTGCGGGATTTGAACTCACAGCCTCAGTATTGACAGGCTAGTGATACAGTTGAACGACTACTTAGACTACTCGCCACCGAGGCCCCTCAATATAGAAAAGATGAGAAGACTTACTCTAGGGTACAGAGTTCCATGACAAGGATCCAATATAGAAATGGCTGTCAAGGTGGCAGTCACAGTCATCATTCCTGTTTCCATGGTTACACCAGCATGGATACCTATCAAATACAAAATTTCGTATTAAATGATCAAAGATAACTGTATTATTATTACCATATAAAAATTTGTGACATCACATTTTTGCTGTTGAAGTCACATCATTTTTGTCAGGTTTAATTACAGTTTTATAATTATATTACTTAAATTATACTATAATATTCAGCTTTGAGCGTTCCTTATGAAGGTAAATTCAGAAAAGCGTTTTCATATTTTTTATGTAGTTTCTATAAGTACTTTTACCTTTTGAGAACATACTAAAAACAGCTTAAATGTATTACTATAAAAATAAGAAGGTGCATTATGATTTCCAACAAGACAGCTCTCCACCAGAGACCAAATGACTTAGCAACTATAGGTTAAGATACAGCATACAATAATGAGCAAATCCCATACCACATAAAAAGCAATAAAAGGCCCCCACATGAAAAACTAGTCAATCAATAATAACCACATAACAGGAAAAAACACCTTTGTCTCATTTCAGGACATTCCTCTGTGGTGAGACAAAAATGTGACGGAACAAAAACAAAAATAAGAATGTCTCTGTTTCAATAAGGACAAAGATCAATGAACTAGCAAAAGTAATGTAGTCAAAATGAAGATTTACCTTTGATCCTGACATCAGTGATATATTTCTGTTCTGTACACAGCGCCACCTGGAATTCATTTAGTCTGGCATTTACCTGGATATCTATAACACCTGTGTCTTTCTTCTTCTCTGGAAATTATAATAAATACTATTAAAGAGGACCAATTCAAAGTAAGAGAAGTTTTGTACTAGCCAATATAGTTTCCTCTACTGTCCTTTGATTTTTCCCTTGGTGTCTTCACCATCAAATGGCAAAATTACTCAGAAAAATTTGTTTTTCTGCTGAGGCTGTTTTTTTTTTGTTTTGATGCTATTAACATAAACTTCATATGTGAGTGAATATTGCATCAAATTTAACCATCCTTTTGCACTGCCTATATGTCATAATAAACAGGTGGTCTTTGTTGAAATGGATAATTCAGAAATCCTTAAAATTTGAACATCATAATCCCTTGATCTGGCATAGACACCCAGCTATCCTTATAAAAAGAACTAACTAGAGGCTCGTCGCTCACCTGCATCTTCAACAATGGCCACTTTTTAGCAAAAATCATCATTAAAGGGGAATAATTCTATTAAGAGTTAACTGAAAATTTCAGTCATGTTGGCATATTTGAAGATCTTAACCTGCTGATAATTTTTCCTGTTTAAAGTTTCTATTTATCTATTATAGTTTTCAAGATAAAAGGCAAAAAATGTTAAGCATTATCATTAAAAGGGCAATAACTCCAATAATGAGTAGACTGAAGATTTCTGCCATTATGGCTTATTTGTGGATCTTGTCTTGCTGATCATTTGTGCTATTTAAAGTTTCTATCTATCTATTACAGTTTTCAAGATAATAGGCAAAAATGGGAAAAATTGTCATTAAAGGGATTCGACTAACAATTTCGGTCATGTTGACTTATGCCAAGGCTCTGTGTTGAAGACCGTTCTTTGACCTATAATGGTTTACTTTTACAAATTGTGACTTAGATGGAGGGTTGTCTCATTGGCACTCATACCACATCTTCTTATATCTATTATTTGTAGATGTTGTCTTTCTGATAATTTTTGCTATATAAAGTTCCTATCTATCTATCTAATATAGTTTTTAAGATATTAGGCAAAAACACAAAAAAATATAAAAATCACCATTATAAAGCAATCACTTTAATAAGCAGTAGACTGAAAATTTCAACCATTTTGACTTATTTGTAGCTCTTGTCTTGCTGATCATTTTTGCTATTCAAAGTTTCTATCTATCTATTATAATTTTCTAGATAATAGGCAAAAATTTTAAAAATGGTAAAATTCATCATCTAAGGGCAATAACTCCTACAAGAAGTTGTCCGACAGTTTTGACATACATGAACAATAGGTAGAGCTTAACATTGTGAACATTTTTGCCCTCCTCAGATTTACTGTTTTCATAGCGTTTTTCAAAATAATATGCAAAACTAGCATTTTTCCTCTATGTTCTATTTTTAGCTATGTCGGCCATCTTGGTTAGCAGGAGGGGTCATCTGACACATTTTTTAAACTAGATACCCCAATGATGATTATGGCCAAGTTTGGTTGAATTTGGTTCAATAGTTTCAGAAAAGATTTTTGTAACGACGACGATAGGCACCTAGTGACGAGAAAAGGTCACTAGGCCCTGTGGGCCAGATGAGCTAAAAATATGTTGCTCAATTATTATTGGAGTGATCTTTCCTTATATATTTACATATCTTTGATAATAAGGCCTATTTAGATTTTAGATACTTTACAAAATTTGAATCTGATCAATCCAAAAAATAAGTTCCTACTTATAGCTTTTTTCTTGTCCTCCTTTTCATCTGTCTTTTCCTTGTCTTTCCCTTCTTCTGTTGTCTTAGCAACAACCTCTGTTGTTGGTTTTGGTGCTGGTTTTAATTTTTCTACTAACTCTAATACATGTAATAATGCCTCCTGGTGAAGGAGTACCTCCAGACTGGTAAATGTCACATCAATTTTCTGCTCAATATTTTTGTATGTTGTTGCAAATTCTGGACCATCTTTATTTGCCTACAAATTTAATAATATTTTAATAAGAACTGAATGTTCAACAGGTAAGGCACTCTAAGCACTCAACAGACAAATTAGAATAGAAACATACATAAGTTAGGGAAACTATGTGGTAAGTGTGAAATCACAACCTGTTATAATTCCAAAAATTCCAATCTAACATTATGTGTCTTTTTCAACATACTATGTTAAGTTGATAAAAAATATGCAATACAAACTTTTTTGGTAAATTGTTATGTTTATTATCTGTGTTCAAGACAATTTTTTTGTGTGAATAAAATCCATGTTATTTACACTAATACATTTTCATAATTGAGTTATTTAGGAACGACTGTAATATCTATTCTGTCTATGAAGAAATAACATCAAAAATGTGGTGCACACTGAATAACCCGCATAGCAGGTTATTTAAAAGTGTGCACCACTTTTTTGAGGTTATTTCAAATAGACAGAAAAAATATTACAGCCATTCCTTACAATTTAATTCTAAATTCCATTTTAAAGGAGTAAATCATGAAAAAAGTTGACGACATCACATTCACATGACAAAATTATGTCTATGAGCTGATAGACAAAAAACTTTCAGCCAATCAAAAGATGTGTCAAAAATTAAATTATTAACTAATGATTACAGTTTAAATTTCACTGTATAGGACAATTCTAGGTGAGGGTTGTTCCATTTTAACATAATGGTACCTATTGAAGGCGCTTAGAAGGCATATTTAGAATTTCAGAGCCTTCCCTGGGTCCTATATGTTTTAATGGAACAGCTCTTAACAATAGTAATTTTTTAATATTAAAATTATTTTACCTTGAGATAGTGAACTTCCAGTAAGTTTTTCAATCCATCTTCACCTGGAGTATTAACAATGTTTACCACAGGGCCGTCCACTTCTACAAATAAAAGACAATTGAGAAACAAAATATCAAAGTATTTCAACAGCTGTAAGCAAATAACAAAGGCTTTAAAACTTAATTGCTACAATTGAAACAAAGATTTATATCTTTTAAATTTTCATAATGGGTAAATACTTTAAATTTGAACATTGTTATGTTGGATTGATTCAATGCGAACATGGTACAAATGTATAGTATTTTCATTATTTCCAATTATCTTTCAAATGAGGTACATAACATCAAATATGTAATTACACCATACAAACAAAAAACACTTAATATGTCGATATATTCAACATTGAAAAAATCAAATGTTGCTTGCTCATATAACAAATTAAGGTTGATATTTAATACCATTTTTGAAAATATAAATTTAGCTACATCTTCTGCAATTAGCATCTTTCAGAATTTCAGAATATCTTAATTTAACTTTCAATTGCCCACACCTCTTCTTGTCGCCCTAAATTTCAAATAACTTAACTTCAATTCATGTTGCCTACATCATAAAGCATCAAGTCAAAATGTATTTTTTTTAAATCTAATTTGAACAACAACAAAATTTAACTGATTACATTTTTTACAAAATCAGTCAAAGTAATTACTGATTGATTTTATGTTGTTTGCTTAATGTCCTATAATAGAAACTATTTCAGCATATTCAGGATGATAAAACATACTTTACACAACCTGACAAACGAGGTTTTTATTAATGCGAACAATGTGACTACTTGAGTATCTCAATAATAAGAACTTGCATTCTAATTTCAAATACATATATTTGTATGTAGCGTTTTATAAAATCTTAATAATCAAACTCGCATTTTTGTTCATTCTTCAAAATCGCAGTAATAAATGCATGCAATAATTACTGAATTTACAGTATTCATTTTCATCTTTGCTGCAATTACAGGAGAGATGTTTTTTTTTTATATAACCATATGCAGACGGACACAAATGTTAGCAATAACTCATGTGGTCCTATGGGCTAGGTGAGCTAAAAATCAGTCAACATAATCAATGGTTAGAGGCTATATTTACCTGGAGGGGTTCCTTTCAGGATGTATCCAGGTGGCGCTGTTAACATGCAAAAATAGCAAGAGCAACATGTTAAAATATGACATGTGGTCAGGGTCATATGGCATGAAAAACATGGTTCACACAGACAATATATGAGAATGAGAAACAATAGTAAGTTTCCTTAATTGTGAAATTAATGGGAGATAAAGTCCTGCAAAACCAAAGGGAGATAATTCAAATTGTCTCCCTTTGGTTGCATAATTAATGGATATAAAAGGCTTTTGTTTCCCATTATTTAATGACATAAAAAGTTGCAATTGTAAAGCATCTGACAAAATGAATAAGTAGGTAGATTAAATGCTGGTATCATGCTTTGGAAACTGTGTTCATGTTATTCTTCTGAGAAGGAAATTCATAGCTGATATAAAATAAAATAAAACAAGCTGTGTTTAAACTTAATGAAAATCAGTGAAATTTACATTATAAAACCTGCATTATTTTACTTCTGATTGATTATACGTAATAATGTGATTTACTTGGTATAAAGTGTGCTTTTCCATTTTAATCTATAAAAACTATCTTTTTTGATAATTTTTTCATGTATTTAGTATTAAAAGTTTCATAAATAAAAATCAGAATCAAACAATAAGCAACCACATTACAAATGCATAAATTAATCCTTACCCACAAACTTTCTGTGTTGTACATAAACTCCTCCTAGATAAGCTGCTACATTCATATCGTAAGTACACATGGTCACTTTCGTTCCAAGGGACATAACCACCAGTCTCAACACTGGAATATCTTTACCATTGTCTACTTGAGATATATTGATATCAACCTGTAAAATTTAATCTAACATTCAATCAAATCTTCAAACATAAATGACTGTGTGATCCATATAAGTTTCCATTGAGTCTATATATTTTCAGATGAAAGATAGCCTTGTGAAGAAGTGATTATTCTTTAGAACTTTGAAAATAAAAAAATGCTCGTTAATGTCAAATTTTAAATTACCCCGAGTATACAAAAATATGATCAAATTTGACTCACTAACTTAACTACTAACCTGTTTGATTTCAAAATTGAGTTCCATATCTGTATAGTTGATAAATTCTTGTGAAGGAGATCTATCAACTTGCTGAAAATAAAAATATTATCATGTAAATGTTTTATTTAATGATATCATGATATTCTTTCAGAGCTATTCCATTACACACTTCAAAATATAAACAATTATGGGTTATAATTTTGAAAGCATACACCAAATTTTTTAAATATTCAACAACACCATGAACAATGGATAGTTTACAGATGTCTTCATGGTATTTTCATTTTCTAGTATACTAGCTATGGTATTATCAAGATACATCCATAATCTGAAAAGGTTATCGAATAGCAATATGTTAACTTTTTATGGCTAAGTGTATAATAAAGCTGACAGTTTCATTTAAATGTAATGTCCATTTACTACAAATCTTATAATTTCCAGTGGTCAAATATTTCAAATTTCATATACTGTAAACCAACTTGTTTTCAAGGATACTTTATTTCGCGATTAGACCTTTCTAGCCCATTTCCTGGCGATTAATTTTGCGATTCTCAAATTTACTTGATGTATTTAAATATGGAAAAATCCAAGTTTTACATATTTGCGACGATTTATATTCGCATTATTTTTCTTATCGTGAAAGTCACAAAAATTAAATCACTCACGAAAATTAGTTGGTTTACAGTATGCTTGATGATTGATTGTTGATGTTTAACACCACTTTCAGTACTATTGGTTATATCATGGTGGTGAGCTTTTTTTTTGTGGAAGAAGCCTCAGTGCTCATAGAGAACACCCCACCTTCAGCAGGAAAGCTGGCAACCCTAGTCACTTACATGTAAGATTGTAGTCAAACACACCTGCCACGTGCATGGCTCAAACTCACAACCTCAGTGTTGACAGGCTAGTGATACAGTAGAGGAACTATTTAGACCACTCACCCCACCCCCAATTGAATGGAGATTTTGTCAAAACAACCAATTTAAGTATCTATGTAAATACAATTTTAACAATCCTCCTAAATTGGTACCTGCAAAAATGAGTCATTGTTAAGTGTACAATTTTACCTTTGATTCCACTTGACCAGGTATCAAAGCTTGTGTTGCTGCAACAATGGCTGTGTCTTCCATTTTTAGTTCCTTTTCAGTTTTGGCCTGTAAGAGAAATAATTCTATACACATGTAAAGCAAGAGCAAAGATATCTAATGACATAAAGTAGCTCTATATATATATATATCTCACAAAATCTCTGTATGTCAAAATTTCTGCTTTCTAAAAAATAAAATGTCCCAAATGATAGATTTGAATTAGTTTCTATTACTGATATCTTAAAATTCCTGTCATCTCTTATTGGTTTTGTGGGTCTGATTAACTTAAAGATGCAGAGACTTCCATTTAATTCATGTATCAAAATTTGTGAAACTTTAGAAGCAAATATCTGCAACTGGTGATGATAAACACTTCAAATATTTCTGTTAATTCTTCAATCAATTTTAACTATTGCTGACATTCATCTTTCATTACATTGTTTTTAAATAAAATGAGTATTCAACTTTTAAACAACAAAGTACAATGAAAGAACCTTAGTGAGCGCTCACATACCCCACGTCCCCACATTGTCGTTGGAGAAATAAAATAAGTGTAAGAAAAAAATTGTATCAGAAAAAAATTGAATCATAATTTCCTGTCAATATGCACATCTAAATAGTATGTCCTTATTATCTACACAGTTTCATGAAATTCTGTTGTGTGGTTTCAGAGGAGTTACGATGACAAACTGTTGCAGAAGTACATTGAAGCAAATAAGTTCAAAGGCGTAACTCCTGGAAAAAAAATTGAATCGTAATTTCCTGTCGATATGCACATCTACGTAGTATGTCCTTATTATCTACACAGTTTCATGAAATTCTGTTGTGTGGTTTCAGAGGAGTTACGATGACAAACTGTTGCAGAAGTACATTGAAGCAAATAAGTTCAAAGGCGTAACTCCTGGAAAAAAATTGAATCGTAATTTCCTGTCGATATGCACATCTACGTAGTATGTCCTTATTATCTACACAGTTTCATGAAATTCTGTTGTGTGGTTTGAGAGGAGTTGCGATGACAAAAGGTTGCAGTAGTATATTGGGCAAATAAGTTCAAAGGGGCGTAACTCCTGGAAAAAAAATTGAATCGTAATTTCCTGTCGATATGCACATCTACGTAGTATGTCCTTATTATCTGAAAAGGTTTCATGAAATTCTGTTGTGTGGTTTGAGAGGAGTTGCGATGACAAAAGGTTGCAGTAGTATACTGGGCAAATAAGTTCAAAGGGGCGTAACTCCTAGAAAAAAACTGAATCGTAATTTCCTGTCGATATGCACATCTCGTAGTATGTCCTTATTATCTGAAAAGGTTTCATGAAATTCTGTTGTGTGGTTTGAGAGGAGTTGCGATGACAAACTGTTGCAGTAGTACATTAAAGTAAATAAGTTCAAAGGGGCGTAACTCCTAGAAAAAGAATTGAATCGTAATTTCCTGTCGATATGCACAACTACATAGTATGTCCTTATTATCTAAAAGGTTTCGTGAAATTCTGTTGTGTGGTTTGAGAGGAGTTGCGATGACAAGAAACAGGACTGACGGACGGACTGACGGACGGACGGGTCAAAAACATTATACCCTCCGCAACTCGTTGCGTGGGGTATAACAAATATGATGACTGATACTCATGACACTGAAAATATGGTCTTCATTCTTGTGAAGAAAATGGTAAGGTTTGAAATATTTCTTAAATATTAATTCAATACCAATACTTTAATTTGTATTGGATTTATCCCAGGAAATGAGAACAAGGGACACAATTAAATTCAATTTTTTCCCTAAACTTCTGATAAAATATAAAATCAAGAACTATATTTTTTAATGAGAATTTTTTTTTAATAGTTAATTGATAATTTGAACAATATTAATTAAGTTTTAGATCTTGCATGGTTGATTAATTTTCTCTCAAAATTTCTGATATTCTATTAAAGTTTTAAATATAATATGAGGCAGGCATTACCTGTGAAAAGGAATGAAGTCTGTATAAATTAGTGTAGGAATTCAAGCATCATTTGCACTTGAATCTGTAGAAAATGAAGCCAAAGTACTGAAACATATCTGACATTCGACCTATTGTTCGGGATTATAGTTGTGACATCATTTTCAATGTAAAGAAAGAAACACCATCATCAGGTATTAATGTAGTTTTTTTTCATGTTATAGAATTATCAATCATTTTTATTGCCAGTTCATTAGTAGATTGTTTTCTATATTGATTTTCTACTGCAGTTTCAGAAAAGAAGATTACAAAAGGAAAACATTTTATAAAAACTTACCAAAATTTACCAAATTAATGAAAATTGTTAAAAATTGACTATAAAGGGCAATAACTCCTTAAGGGGTCAACTGACCATTTTGGTCATGTTGACTTATTTGAAGATCTTACTTTGCTGAACATTATTGCTGTTTACAGTTTATCTCTATCTGTAATAATTTTCAAGATAATAACCAAAAATGGCAAAATTTCCTTAAAAATTACCAATTCAGGGGCAGCAACCCAACAACCAGTTGTCTAATTCATCTGAAAATTTGAGGGCAGATAGATATTTACTTGATAAACAAGTTAATCCCTGTAAGATTTGCTTTAAATGCTTTGGTTTCAGAGTTACAAGCCAAAATCTACATTTTACCCCTATGTTCTATTTTTAGACATGGCAGCCATCTTGGTTGGTTGGCTGGGTCACCGCACATTTTTAAACTAAATACCCTAATAATGATTGTGGCAAAGTTTGGTTGAATTTGGTCCAGTAGTTTCAGAGGAGAAGATTTTGTAAAGACTACAAAATTTACAAAAAATTGGTAAAAATTACTTTAAAGGGCAATAACTCCTTAAGGGTCAACTGACCATTTTGATCATGTTGACTTATTTGTAGATCTTACTTTGCTGAACATTATTGCTGTTTACAGTTTATCTCTATCTATAATAATTTTCAAGATAATAACCGAAAACGGAAAAAAATCCTTAAAATTACTAATTCAGGGGCAGCAACCCAACAACCCATTGTCCGATTCATCTGAAAATTTCAGGGCAGATAGATCTTGACTTGATCAACAATTTTATCCCTGTCAGATTTGCTCTAAATGCTTTGGTTTCAGAGTTATAAGCCAAAATATACATTTTACCCCTATGTTCTATTTTTAGCCATGGCGGCCATCTTGATTGGTTTGGCAGGTCACCGGACACAATTTTTAAACTAGATACCCTAATGATGATTGTGGCAAAGTTTGGTTAAATTTGGCCCAGTAGTTTCAGAGGAGAAGATTTTTGTAAAAGTTAACGACGACGGACGACGGACGCCAAGTGATGATAAAAGCTCACTTGGCCCTTCGGGCCAGGTGAGCTAAAAATGAATAATGATGAGAAAGTGCTTGTTAATAGTCCCAAAATTTATGCAAAATGTCTTGAAATGTTTAGAAGTAAGTGCATCTGACATCAAAACAACACAATCTTCAATTCTTTTTTCTATCTCAGCAAGTGAACTCTGTTGTTTTTTTCTAAACAAATGTCATTAACACAGCAGAGGTGACACCATCTAAGTGCTGAATACAATTTTCTATATAATTAACAAGAATAATTCTAAGGGCATAACTCTTTTAAAAATAGTTGATGTGCACTAATTTTCAAACTTGTCCAAGACATTGCTGATATAAACCATAGATATAAATTTCATAAATATGTGACAAGAATTATACACATGAGAGCACTTACAAGACCAAAGTATGGACAGACGGAAGAACAAAGGCCTGGTATTTCTATGTCCCTTGCAATGCGTCATGCTGGGTAACAAGTGATTCTAAACAATATCTGAGGAATGGTTCAAAAGGAAGAAAAAGAAATATGTGGGGTATACTAATAACTTACAAGAAAGAAATCCTCTTTAGGAGGAGGTGCTGACTCTGGGAGAGGAATGCTCTCAGCCAATCCAATGAGATCATGGAGTCTTTGGTCAGACATATTCAACTTTAACAATGGCAATTCTCCTGACACCTTCATCCTGAAAAAATATAATTTCCTAACATGAATAAAAGGAGATTTTGGTATACACCAATGAAACAGCAACCTGGCACAAAAATTATCCTTTGATATATAAAAAGGATCTTTGATTTTTTCCAAATATTTCAGTACTAACTTGACCTGCCATAGAAATATCACATTTTAACACTGCAGTAGCATACAAGGGCTTGCAATTTTTCATGTGATGTCAGTCATTTTTGAGGATTTGATCAAGGTCAATTTTGTTTTTAAACAATCAAATTCATACCAAAATTATGTTATAAATGAATATGTATAGACAACAGTTTTACAGCATAAACAACATCAAATTTTTATACCTATAACGAGTTGTGGATTGCAAAAGTTTTAAATTGAAATGATTTTAATGACCTAAAATTGTAAATTCCGCAAGAATCAAACAAACTTTTTTTTAAATATTGAATATAGACAAAAAGTTTTGATTTAATTTAAATATTGTATTTTTGTGGATATCTGATTTCATGGTTTTGCCAACATCTGCATACAAGCCTACAGAAAATTTGTACTTCGTTAAACATTTAAGTTTGTGGTTCATTTAGAACCACGATATTCACAAAAACTGGTATCCCACAAATGATGGATCATCAGTAATCTGCCATTCTTGGAACTCTGCATTTACTGAAGTGATAACTTTCTTCCCAACCATAGATTACACATTTTTAAATGACTGCAATACTTACTTGGCCATTCTAGGATCTTTGTCAAACATACACTTCTGTAGTACAATATTAATTGAGATTGGTTCTAATATATGCATAGGTGATTTAGACTGCTTTCTACATACTCTCCATTCTTCTCCTGAAATCGAATATTTGTAGTTTCTCTAATTCTTTAAAATGTTGTCCTTTCTCACCCCATAGTTTATTTTTCAAAAAAAAAAGAATGTGCGAGTCTCAATGACATGTGTAGCTAATTGTCTCAAAGTAATATAAGCAGAAATGGCTTAGTCAATGTTTTGGTATGGAAAACAACAAAAATATTTCAGATAAAAAAATTAAAATTGCAGACAGTACTTAAAATAAACAAGCATTCTGAGAGTATTGCATGGCAATACATAGTCCCCTACCAGTTAAAAATTCTTTGTACTGGAACAAAATGCTAACTTGATCTATAACTTATCATGGAGTAACTACATAAGAAATATAAAATCAATATCTTCAAGCATGACGAAGAAAGTGTGGGAAAATTATTATTTGCATGAATATGGTCTTCATTCTTGTGAAGAAAATGGTAAGGTTTGAAATATTTCTTAAATATTAATTCAATACCAATACTTTAATTTGTATTGGATTTATCCCAGGAAATGAGAACAAGGGACACAATTAAATTCAATTTTTCCCTAAACTTCTGATAAAATATAAAATCAAGAACTATATTTTTTAATGAGAATTTTTTTTTAATAGTTAATTGATAATTTGAACAATATTAATTAAGTTTTAGATCTTGCATGGTTGATTAATTTTCTCTCAAAATTTCTGATATTCTATTAAAGTTTTAAATATAATATGAGGCAGGCATTACCTGTGAAAAGGAATGAAGTCTGTATAAATTAGTGTAGGAATTCAAGCATCATTTGCACTTGAATCTGTAGAAAATGAAGCCAAAGTACTGAAACATATCTGACATTCGACCTATTGTTCGGGATTATAGTTGTGACATCATTTTCAATGTAAAGAAACACCATCATCAGGTATTAATGTAGTTTTTTTTCATGTTATAGAATTATCAATCATTTTTATTGCCAGTTCATTAGTAGATTGTTTTCTATATTGATTTTCTACTGCAGTTTCAGAAAAGAAGATTACAAAAGGAAAACATTTTATAAAAATTACCAAAATTTACCAAATTAATGAAAATTGTTAAAATTGACTATAAAGGGCAATAACTCCTTAAGGGTCAACTGACCATTTTGGTCATGTTGACTTATTTGAAGATCTTACTTTGCTGAACATTATTGCTGTTTACAGTTTATCTCTATCTGTAATAATTTTCAAGATAATAACCAAAAAAGGCAAAATTTCCTTAAAATTACCAATTCAGGGGCAGCAACCCAACAACCAGTTGTCTAATTCATCTGAAAATTTGAGGGCAGATAGATATTTACTTGATAAACAAGTTAATCCCTGTAAGATTTGCTTTAAATGCTTTGGTTTCAGAGTTACAAGCCAAAATCTACATTTTACCCCTATGTTCTATTTTTAGAATAATGATGAGAAAGTGCTTGTTAATAGTCCCAAAATTTATGCAAAATGTCTTGAAATGTTTAGAAGTAAGTGCATCTGACATCAAAACAACACGATCTTCAATTCTTTTTTCTATCTCAGCAAGTGAACTCTGTTGTTTTTTTCTAAACAAATGTCATTAACACAGCAGAGATGACACCATCTAAGTGCTGAATACAATTTTCTATATAATTAACAAGAATAATTCTAAGGGCATAACTCTTTTAAAAATAGTTGATGTGCACTAATTTTCAAACTTGTCCAAGACATTGCTGATATAAACCATAGATATAAATTTCATAAATATGTGACAAGAATTATACACATGAGAGCACTTACAAGACCAAAGTATGGACAGACGGAAGAACAAAGGCCTGGTATTTCTATGTCCCTTGCAATGCGTCATGCTGGGTAACAAGTGATTCTAAACAATATCTGAGGAATGGTTCAAAAGGAAGAAAACAGAAATCTGTGGGGTATACTAATAACTTACAAGGAAGAAATCCTCTTTAGGAGGAGGTGCTGACTCTGGGAGAGGAATGCTATCAGCCAATCCAATGAGATCATGAAGTCTTTGGTCAGACATATTCAACTTTAACAATGGCAATTCTCCTGACACCTTCATCCTGAAAAAATATAATTTCCTAACATGAATAAAAGGAGATTTTGGTATACATCAATGAAACAGCAACCTGGCACAAAAATTATCCTTTGATATATAAAAAGGATCTTTGATTTTTTCCAAATATTTCAGTACTAACTTGACCTGCCATAGAAATATCACATTTTAACACTGCGCAGTAGCATACAAGGGCTTGCAATTTTTCATGTGATGTCAGTTATTTTTTGAGGATTTGATAAAAGGTCAATTTTTTTTTTAAACAATCAAATTCATACCAAAAATTATGTTATAAATGAATATGTATAGACACAGTTTTACAGCATAAACAACATCAAATTTTTATACCTATAACGAGTTGTGGATTGCAAAAGTTTCAAATTGAAATGATTTTAATGACCTAAAATTGTAAATTCCGCAAGAATCAAACAAACTTTTTTTTAAACATTGAATATAGACAAAAAGTTTTGATTTAATTTAAATGGTTTTGCCAACATCTGCATACAAGCCTACAGAAAATTTGTACTTCGTTAATCATTTAAGTTTGTGGTTTATTTAGAACCACAATATTCACAAAAACTGGTATCCGACAAATGATGAATCTTCAGTATTCTGCCATTCTTGGATCTCTGCATTTACTGAAGTAATAACTTTCTTTCCAACCACAGATTACATATTTTTAAATGACTGAAATAAATACTTACTTGGCCATTCTAGGATCGTTGTCAAACATACATTTCCGTAGTACAATATTAATTGAGATGGGTTCTAATATATGCATAGGTGATTTAGACTGCTTTCTACATACTCTCCATTCTTCTCCTGAAATTAAACATTTGTAATTTCTCTAATTCTTTTAAATTTGTTGTCCTTTTTCACCCCATGGTTTATTTTTCAATAAAAAGAATGTGTGAGTCTCAAAGACATGTGTAACTAATTGTCTCAAACTAAAATAAGCAGAAATGGCTTATTCAATGTTTTGGTATGGAAAACAACAAAAATCTTTCAGATAAAAAAATTAAAATTGCAGACAGTAATTAAAAAAAAAAAACAAGCATTCTGAGAGTATTGCATGGCAATACGTAGTCCCCTACCGGTTAAAAATTCTTTGTACTGGAACAAAATGCTAACTTGATCTATAACTTGTCATTGTGTAAACTATATAGGAAATATAAAATCAATATCTTCAAGCATGACGAAAAAAAGTGTGGAAAAATTATTATTTGCATGAATTTTCTAAGTCTGAGGACCATAATTTCTGCAAAAATAATCATGGGAATCCAACAAAATTCTTACTTGATCTATAATTTGTTATGGTAAAATTATATACCACATATCAAATCAATATCTTAAGCATAACAAAAAAAAGTGTGGAAAACTGATTATTTGCAAGAATTTTCTAAGTCCAAGGACCATAACTCTGCACAAAATCATTAAACCGGAACAAAATTCAAACTTGATCTGTAACTGGTCATGATAAAACTATATACCAAATATCAATTCAATATCTTCAAGCACGAAGAAAAAAGTGTGGAAAACTGATTTGCCGGACTGATGGATGGACAGACAGACAGACAGACAGACAGACAGACAGACACACAGACAGACAGACAGACAGACAGACACACAGACAGACAGACAGACAGACAGACAGACAGATGAACGGAGTGCAAACCTATAGTCCCCTTCCAGTTCGTCAGTAGGGGACTAAAAAAACAAAAATTTTTAAGACACAGATGATGCCCCTGCTTGCATAAAACGTTATAAAGGGGCAAAACTCATAAAACGGTATCAGTGGCGCCACCCAAATTCGAACTACATTTGGTTGAGGCAAACTAAAGTTAGAGACTGAATCCAAATTTGGAACATTCAAAGGATGGATACCCCATATCCTTTGTTTTTCTATTATATTAACAGAGTTTGTTTCTGGTGCTTGATATGTATGCTCTTCTGTATTTTTTAAAGTTATGGTGTATTTATTCTTGAGATAACTTCTCTTTATGTGTGCCACATCATTCTCTCAATTTTAAGACAGTTTGTATACTAAAATTTTAAAAAGACGCACACCATCTATTCTTGGTCCTCATTCCTATCCACATTAAATTTTTCACTTCAAAACATTTTATGGAAGCGGGATCAATATACCTGTATTTATTCATCAGAACATACTGCACTGGTTACCGGAATTTGGGAAACACCAAACCAGGCACTTCATATCTGAGAAACAGGCAATATATGCCCTCAATTTTAGAATTCATTCATACATTTTTGTATTATTCAAAATTATCAGTAAATTTTGTGTTCTACAAGGATCACCAGTCCTTCTCCTTTCATCTGATACCTTAATTACTAAAATATATGCTACATATTTTAAGACTTACCCTTATGCGTAGGAACTATTTTGTTTTAAATATGTACTACTTTCCAGTATGTTCTTTTTTGCCCGGGCCCAATTAGGTGGTGTAACATCTTACAAAGTCTATCCAAATTATTTTTTCAAAGATTTCCGCTCAAGCCGGTGCTAGGGGCCATCTTAAACTTGCAGTGAGGTGTGAGGTTTTTTTTGCTCATGTTGAAGGCCTCACTGTGACTTTGAGATGAAGAACAGCAATAAAAGCGCTGTTCCTTTGCTTTTTGTGTGGTTTTTTACTGTGCATGTACTGATTATGTGTCGTGGATGGATACCCCATATCCTTTGTTTTTGTATTATAAGGATGTATGGACGGACAAGGGTAACACTTAACACCCTCTCTGGTGACGGCGGGGCATAAAAATTTACCTTTACTAGAAAATAAGACCTGTATTCGATCTAATGTGATGTTAAATCTATCATATGCTCTTTTCATTAGTTCTTCTACAGTTTCCATCTGAAAAATCATAAACATTTATATTATCCCACTGATCCAGATAAAAAGGGGGAGGGTCGAAATGATATAAGAAAATTGTTTAACACAGCTACATGTGTCCAGTCTGAAACCTTGTTAGTTGTTGATTTTAGTAAAATATAAATATTTTTGTAATTTAGATAATTTGGTGTAGATGGAAGATCTTTGTTTTCTCTTTTTATAATATACAATGTTCAATGGTAATTTTGTTCTAATGATAATTTAATGTTGTTTTAATGAAATGAACAGACTTACGGGATGAATGAAATTAAAATGTTACATATTTTTAAGCAAACAAGAATTAACCTTGACCTTGTTGAAATGATTAAATTGTCCTTGCAAAAAATTATGTATCTGAACAATAAATTTGAAAGTCGCATGAATACAATACTTGACATTGTCATGTAAATGTATAGTAAGAACCCTTCACCTCCTGCAACAAATACTTTAAACATTAACAAGGCATGCTACACTGTGAATTCTACATTATTCTTTGGGTACTAATCTTCTTTTCATAGATTACTGAAAATATATGTGACCAGTTTCAGAGTTCAATAAAATTCAAATTTCTAATGTCTTGTATGCAAAATTTGCAATAACTAAAAATAAATTTTTCCTACATCCATGCAAAAAATTGGTTCCCATGAAAATAAATTAATCCACAGTATTAAGTATACATAACATGAATTCAATATAACATAATGTGAGCAGGTCTTTAAGTGTCAGTTTGTCTGATTCTGATGTCAACTGACACTTAAATTTTACAAAAAAAAACAGAATTCAAATGGAAAAACCAAACAAGGTCTCAGAATATAAGATTGATTTATACAGGGCTTAGAAGCTGGTAAAAATCTGGGGTTTGCTAAGCATTTATATCCTGTTTCAAGCTTGAGAAGTTCAAATTTTGGAAAAGAAATGAAAACTTTGAAAATTCTACAAATGTGTATTCTTTCATATGTAATTAAAAGATCTACAAAAAGGTATTGTTCTGCCACAAGAATTTATACAGGTAATGAAATCTGACTGCATACATAGAAAATTTGCAAGTAAAAATCTTGTGGTAAGGACATACTGTAAATGCCGTCATTTTTGAAATGTTTTTATTTTAATCTGAGTGCTAAGTATTAATATCCTGTTTCAAGCTTGAGTACAAATACAAATTATATCTGAGACAATGTACAGTTATTCCTTTTTATACTGCAACTATCAGAGAGAAAATATTTGAACCAAAAATACAAATGACAGCATTATTTGTATGGAGCAGTTTCTGTAAACACAATAATTAATCTTACAATTTTGTCCATATTTCAACAATCACCATAATAAATGAACGCTAAAATTTCTGAATTGACAGTAAATAAGATTTTATACGATCAATGTTTGTATATCACTAATGTCTGAGGGTGTACCAGTTCCAGTATAAAATTATATGATGCAATATCTTTTTCACATATCAGTTCTATAAAAAGAATCCTATTTATAGAATAATTTTCAAAGAAAGGAAGAATGGGAAATGTAAAGAAAATATTAACAATGAACCAAGGTCATCTTGAAATCAAACATAGACTGCAAATCTCAAGGAACTCTCAGTGTATTAACAAACAGTAAAAGCTAAAATTTTTGACATAACAAAGATATATGTTTCACTGTATTTCAAAATACATTTGTCACATATTACATCACTAAAAAGTTGCTTAGATACAGTTTTTATCAATAATATTATATCTTTTCATAAGGCCAGTTATTTAGACCACTAAATATAAATCTTTTTCAATACATCATAACTTTATTGTTCTTTCTAAATCAGCTTTATTTCATTTCCCCAAATCTTCTACTACTTTAAACCCTTCCTCTAATACAAACATCACAGGAAGTACAGAAAAATGTCACAATCTTCGCTGTTTCAGAAAGTAATGCATTCTGGGTAATATTTTCAAAATTGTACACCAAAAACATGATTGGTTAACAAGGTCCTATACAATGAAAATTCAACCAATGATGTGATGATATTTTCATTTTAGGGTAAGAACTATGAAATTACCCTAAGTCCTTTATTAATTGAAACAGCAATTCCTTGACTTGCAGTTTGTTTGATTTCAAGCTGTATAAAAACATAAACAAACAAACAAAACAAAACAAAATACCAGTTTTGGCTTTTCTTGTATGAGTTTCAATCCAATATTCCAAAGCTTAAAATCAAACACTTATATTTATAGCACAATCATATATTAATGGCTACCACAATATTGATCACTAAGCCTGTGCAGCTCACAGGTTCAAATTGTGTAGGTCTGAGGTCCAAGACTGGTCTTTTCAGGGATGAGACTTTTCCACTTTGAATTACAAAATTCAAGGACCTCCAATCCTTTACAGTGATGCTATATACAGGACCTTTAACTTTCTTAAGAAGGACCTTTCACTTCAAAATTCAAATGGTCTTGGACATTACATTATTTAGAGAAAATTTGAACCCTAATGTAGGTATGTAAATTTGAAATAGCATTGCAACAAAGATAAGGCAAATTGAATCAACTTGATAACATATAATGCAAGTTACACAATAGCATGGCAATGCAAATGAATTAAATCAGAAAGGTGTTGCATTATGGGAATGTCACTAATTTGGTCGTTTTGATTGGTTGAAACAACATTTTCTAGGTTAATTTGGATGTTTTGATTGGTCAAAACGCTATTTCCTAGGACATTGAGACTGCCCAACGTAATTTGAGAAGTTAAAAGTTGAATTTCTGAATTGGCCCATTGCTTTATTATAATTAATGATTGGGATTACAATCAACCAAGAAAAAAATAAATAATGGGGGGTGGGGGGATTCAAACCAAGAGAAGCATAGATAAAAAAAGGTTTACGACAATAAGCATCTCCAAGTTATAAAACATTTAAGCATAATCTAAGCCATAAAGCTATTAGCACAATTCAAGACATAAAACTATTAGCCCAATTCAAGACATAAAACTATTAGCACAATTCAAGACATAAAACTATTAGCCCAATTCAAGACATAAAACTATTAGCACAATTCAAGACATAAAACTATTAGCCCAATTCAAGACATAAAACTATTAGCACAATTCAAGACATAAAACTATTAGCACAATTCAAGACATAAAATTTAAGCACCAACTAAGACATAAACTTCTTAGCACAAATGAAGACATAATTTTTAAGCACAATCTCAAGACATAAAATGTTAGCACAATGAAGGATATAGGAGTGATAACTAAATAAAGTTTCTATGTTGGACTGCAGTACATGTGATACAAAAATAAAGCCTGTATACCTGTTGTCCTTTTGTGTATTTGGACTGGCTCTTCTCAGTACCAACCTTCAAGTTACCAAGGTCAAGGATAAGTGCTCTACCATCTCTATAAATATATTACACATTTCATCAAATTTAAATGAAATTAAAACAATTTTCAGTCATTATGTTTGCATTTAAAAAAAATATTAATTATACTTCAAACATTTAATCAAATTCTGTGTACTTTATATTTTTTAATGATCTAATCTAACCTCATTTTAATAAAAATATGTTTATAGTGAAGTTTGAGCTACAATGATTTCATCAAAACCTTACAAATTTCCTCCCAATATTAAATTCTATTTCCACTTCATAAAAAAAGTATAAAATGATAAGTGTGTGAATAACATTGTTCAGGTGGAACTCACTTAAATCTAAAATACAGCCACCTAAGGTAAAGTCATTGTTTGGTGACCTATTACTATTTATATCTACATCATTTGTACTTTGATGGATAGCTGTCCCATTGGCAATCATACCACATCACCTAATTTTTATATAAATCTTATAGTTTTATTTGAGCAGCATTTATTCAATACCTGATTTGTTTTTTCTTTTTTTTCTGAATAGCTCAACTAAAATTTGAAATGAACAGCTGCAGGAAAATTGGTAAACAAAAATAATGGTTATGCTTTAATCATAGCTAACTATGTTGATTGATTGATTGATTGTCTGTGCTTAACACCACTTTCAGCACTCCTGGCTATTTGATGGCAGCCAGTTTATTTTGGTGGAGGAAGCCAGAGTATCCAGAGAAAACCACTTCACCTGTAGGAAAACTGGCAATTCTAGTCAATTAAGACAGAAGGTGAACGCACCTTGTCAAAAAATGGGTTCAAAATGACATTCTGAGTGTTGATTGATTGATTGTTGATGTTTAACGCCACTTTCCGCACTATTAGATACATCCTAGCTCTCAGTTTGTATTGGTGGAGGAAGCTGGAGTGTCCAGAGAGAACCAGGAAATTTCGCCATGTGTGGGGTTCGAACTCACAACCTCAGTGTAGAGGGCTTGTGATACAGAAGATAAACTACATAAACCACACTGCCACCTAGGCCTTTTCCTCTGTGTAGAGGGCTTGTGATACAGAAGATGAACTACATAGACCACACTGCCACCTAGGCCTTTTCCTCAGTGTAGAGGGCTTGTGATACAGAAGATGAACTACATAGACCACACGGCCACCGAGGCCTTTTCCTCAGTGTAGAGGGCTTGTGATACAGAAGATGAACTACATAGACCACACGGCCACCGAGGCCTTTTCCTCAGTGTAGAGGGCTTGTGATACAGAAGATGAACTACATAGACCACACGGCCACCGAGGCCTTTTCCTCAGTGTAGAGGGCTTGTGATACAGAAGATGAACTACATAGACCACACGGCCACCTAGGCCTTTTCCTCTGTGTAGAGGGCTTGTGATACAGAAGATGAACTACATAGACCACACTGCCACCTAGGCCTTTTCCTCAGTGTAGAGGGCTTGTGATACAGAAGATGAACTACATAGACCACACGGCCACCGAGGCCTTTTCCTCAGTGTAGAGGGCTTGTGATACAGAAGATGAACTACATAGACCACACGGCCACCGAGGCCTTTTCCTCAGTGTAGAGGGCTTGTGATACAGAAGATGAACTACATAGACCACACTGCCACCTAGGCCTTTTCCTCAGTGTAGAGGGCTTGTGATACAGAAGATGAACTACATAGAACACACTGCCACCTAGGCCTTTTCCTCTGTGTAGAGGGCTTGTGATACAGAAGATGAACTACATAGACCACACTGCCACCTAGGCCTTTTCCTCAGTGTAGAGGGCTTGTGATACAGAAGATGAACTACATAGACCACACTGCCACCTAGGCCTTTTCCTCAGTGTAGAGGGCTTGTGATACAGAAGATGAACTACATAGACCACACTGCCACCGAGGCCTTTTCCTCAGTGTAGAGGGCTTGTGATACAGAAGATGAACTACATAGACCACACGGCCACCGAGGCCTTTTCCTCAGTGTAGAGGGCTTGTGATACAGAAGATGAACTACATAGACCAGACGGCCACCTAGGCCTTTTCCTCAGTGTAGAGGGCTTGTGATACAGAAGATGAACTACATAGACCACACGGCCACCGAGGCCTTTTCCTCAGTGTACAGGGCTTGTGATACAGAAGATGAACTACATAGACCACACGGCCACCGAGGCCTTTTCCTCAGTGTACAGGGCTTGTGATACAGAAGATGAACTACATAGACCACACGGCCACCGAGGCCTTTTCCTCAGTGTACAGGGCTTGTGATACAGAAGATGAACTACATAGACCACACGGCCACCTAGGCCTTTTCCTCTGTGTAGAGGGCTTGTGATACAGAAGATGAACTACATAGACCACACGGCCACCAAGGCCTTTTCCTCAGTGTAGAGGGCTTGTGATACAGAAGATGAACTACATAGACCACACTGCCACCTAGGCCTTTTCCTCTGTGTAGAGGGCTTGTGATACAGAAGATGAACTACACAGACCGCACTGCTATCGAGGCCTTTTCCTCAGTGTTGACACTTACTTTGTATAGTAGCCTTTGTCTGGTATGATAACATAAGAAGGCTGTAGATCTACAGATATTTCAGTGTATTTCCTCTGTTCTATGGCGTGTTGTAATCCTGTCGCTGATTGTTCCTTGATCTGTTCAAACTTAGCAACTGCTGCTTGGGATAGTCTGGAAAAGATATAAATACTATTACACAAATCAAGTTCAAATTCACTCCTATTTTGGATTGTCAAGGAAAGGATAAAAATACTATTGCATAAATCAAGTTGTTGCTAAAGAAACAGGGGTTTCATTATCTTCCGTGATGAGTTAAACTTTTCCTATTTGTAGATGAGATACTTTTCAGTATACTCTTTGAACTCCTCAATTCAGGCAGTACTAATCAGTAGTGAAGAAGGGTAAATGTACCAGATACTGCCTTTAAAAGAAGATAAGAAAGTATTATCACCAAACTAAGATCAAATGACCACTGTCCTTATGTTGTGCTGTTACACCACTGTTCCAGGTGAGGGGGAAGGTTGAGCACTCACAAACATGATTAACCCAGCCACAATCTTTATGTGCCTGTCCCAAGTCAGAACCTGTAGCTCAATGGTTGTCCTTGGTTGATGTCTGTCATATTTGTTTTTCGTAAATTGTTCTTTTATAAATTAGGCCATTAGTTTTCTCAATTGAATTGTTTCATAATTTCATGTCAGGGCCTTTATAGCCGACTATACGGTATGGGTATTTCTTATTGTTGAAGGCCGTACGGTTGCCTATTATTGCTAACATCCACTTTATTTGAACTTTGGTGGATAGTTGTCTTGTTGGCAATCATACCACATTTCCTTATCTTTATACTGATTTTGTTGTTGTTCTGTCAGTTTTATAATCAGTAAGTCAGTTCCCATACCATTAGATAATTTTTTTTCAGATTAGTCCTTCAGGTTAACTGTCCAAAAGTAGGAACTTTTCTGTAACGTCTCTATGAATTTGTATTTAAATTTTCCCGACTGAGTTGTTCATTCAATATCATAAATTAAATCAACATACAATGTCCACTCTCAATGATTTGATAATGGCCATATCATGTGATACATGTATATTTTTTAATGAATAATATATAATAAGATATCTATTACTTACTGTTGTAGATAAACATCCTCTGGTGGCTTGAAGAACTTGACAAGATTGTTTATTGTCACCTATAAATATTAAACACATGTCAAGCCAAGATATATCTAAAAATAATAAACATGTCAAGGCACAACATATCTAAAATTATTATACCTTACATTATATAGTAATTATTTGATTTGCTAATACGGAATCACGTGTCATAGTTTAATTTCAATGTTTTTCCAAAATTTGGCAGGAGCGGTGAATAACCCCAACAAATTAAAGCCTCCATCGAACAACCCTATTATTCCCAGGTGAATAACCCTTGTTGTACTTCAATGATCACGAGTTACCTCCCTTTAAAGTATGACATCACTTAACGTCAGATAAACAAAAACAAATATGGCAACGGCCAGGTTAGAAGCCCATCAAGTGACGAAGAAACCAGACCAAACAAGACTTGGAAATTCATCTAGTGTCGACGATATCTCTTGTAAACGGTCCTTTTCAGGGCCATCTATATAATTACAGAAAGAGTCTACCTTTCTTGTACATACCAGAAATGTTAATAGACACAAAAGTTTTCTAACGTAAATGTTTTGACAATCTGTTACAATATTTTACTTTTAATTGTTTGTTCGGTATAATAAAACAGTTATGGCCCATTGAGTTGGTGAATATCCAAAATTGTCAACCCGAGTAAGGGTTATTCCTCGAGTGCTTTAATTTTATAATAACAAACACATTTATATCAAGGCATGATATATCTAAAAATAATAAACATATGTCAAGGCATAATATATGTCAAGGCATGACATCTAAAATTTGTCTCCCCTGCTACTGCTGCTGTCGGTGTAAAAGTGTAGTGTTGACTGCAAAAGTCCATTTATCAGTAAAATATAGAAACAATATAAAGAATTTGAACTTATACATCATTCAATGAAGTCTCCTTTTTTAAACTTTTTTAGCCAATAACATCTTAACTATTAATAATGATTCTTTTAGAAATGTTCAAACTACATACAGCATCATATATAATCTGTAAGGGTCTACTGTTAAGTCTAACTCTGGTGTCACAAGCGCCATCTAGTGGATTGGTTTCAAACCAAGCATTGAGCAGAGAATACACTTGGTCAGCCTCTTTGGTCTGTGACAAAGCCATGTATGGAGACTGTCCATTTTGAGGTGTACCCTGCACTGTAAATTTGTCCATCTTGGCTTCAACCCTGCAATGAATACAATGTGTGATGCAGTTTGTCATAACAAAAGAATGTTTTCTACAGAACATATTTCAGCTTAAAATAGTTTTCAGCTTATATCCTCTGCAAAAAATGTCTCCGGTACTTTTAAGTGGGAAATTGTAGAAAGAAGTTTATTTTCACTAATTATGTGGGAAAAAACATGAAAATAATAATAGAGAATGTGTCCACAGGACACAGATGATGCCCCCGCTGCATATAATGTTATAAAGGGACATAACTAGAGAACTGTAAAAGTGGCAACAATCAAATTTGAACTGATAGCTTTTCTGATTCATTGGGGATCTCTCTGGAATCCCTTCATATAAACTAAATACCTCAAAATAGCATTAAAATAATTCAGAATCATAATATAATAGATTAAAACTTATGACAAATATAAGAGATGAATTATGTCCTCTAGTATTTAAAATTCCTATTGCCATTTTGGGAATTTGGCAGGTATTAACCCCTCTGTCCCATAAGACAAAGCTATCTTGGACAATGTAAAAGTAAGTTGTCCTCTTAAGAGTTGCATAATTGTATTCATTGTGTAGAATAATCTATTTAATGTGTCTTTTCACCCTCATTTTGCCATGTATCTATCAAGTGACGACTGATCCATTAAAACATACATGCATGATTCCAAGGAAGGCTTATTAAAATAATTACTCAAAAAGCAATTTGGGAGACTTTTATTATATTTCAAACTCATATGTATGAATATTTCACACCAACCCATAGTATTACAATGAAATTGTCTTCCTGTGTACCATGTATGTTTTATTAAAACCAGGAGCAGATCCAGGATTTTGAAAGCAAAGTGGGGCCCCTGCCAAGCCATGGTTTAGAGTGATACTTATAAAAGTCTATGCATTTATCATATATGAAGCTTCATAAGGGGAGCCAGGTACCATTGAAAAACTGCCGATGGGAACAGCTGTACACTCAAAACCAAATAAATTCAATTTAAAACTACATACTGTATAGCATTAGCTGCAGGCCTTTGTCCAACAGAACTGAACACATCTTTGAGCTGTAACCTTATGACGTGAGAATCTCTGCAAAAAACAATAATAGTTTAACAAACCAATTCCAGAAAGTGTTTAATTTTGGGAAAGTCACTGTTTTGGATGTTTTGAACTCTCATTCATCATATCCCAAACACAGGAATTAACATATGTACTGGATTAAAAAATGATGCATTAATGAACCAGATTATTTTCTTTGACTTTAAATACAAAACTTTTAAAAGGAAGTCTCATCAAATGTCAGAGTGGTGCAAACTTTTTATGACGTCAAATTTTCTTGGTTTCTTCTG
Organism: Mytilus coruscus; assembly: GCA_017311375.1. Lineage (NCBI taxonomy): Eukaryota > Metazoa > Mollusca > Bivalvia > Mytilida > Mytilidae > Mytilus > Mytilus coruscus. The sequence goes on from CM029605.1 coordinate 32,673,697, forward strand.
AATTTTCTATTATGACGTCATGAAATAAAATGTCCAGGGCGCAGCTTGATACGACCGCAGAGGTCGAACCCTGAATAGTTGGGGCAAGTATGGACACAACATTCAAGCTTGATACAGCTCTGAATTTGGATTGTGATTAAATATTTGACACAGCATAGGTTTCTGACACAGAATTAATGTGGTCTAAGAACTTAAAAATTTTTAAATTGGACATTCACCTATTATGGTCCAATATCCAAAATCTAAATAAATGGTTAGATTCAGCATATCAAAGAACCCCAAGAGTTCAATTTTGATGAAATCAAAAAATTTAATTTTGGACCCTTTGACCTCAATGTGGACAAAGTTGATAACGGGCCCAAAATCAAAAATCTAAACACATGGTTAGATTCAGCATATCAAAGAACCCCAGATATTCAATTCTTGTTGAAATCAAACAAGTTTAATTTTGGACCCGATTTGGACCGAGTTGAAAACTGGGCCCACAATCAAAATCTAAATACATGTTTAGATTCAGCATATCAAAGAACCCTAAGAATTCAATTTTGTTAAAATCAAAATAAGTTTAATTTTGGACCCTTTGGACCTTAATGTAGACCAATTTGAAAACGGACCAAAAATTAAGAATCTAAATACACAGTTAGATTCGGCATATCAAAGAACCCTTAATAATTCAATTTTGATGAAATCAAACAAAGTTTAATTTTGGACCCTTTTGACCTCAATGTGGACAAAGTTGATAACGGGCCCAAAATCAAAAATCTAAATACATGGTTAGATTCAGCATATCAAAGAACCCCATATATTCAATTTTGTTGAAATCAAACAAAGTTTAATTTTGGACCCCGATTTGGACCGACTTGAAAACTGGGCCCATAATCAAAAATCTAAATACATGTTTAGATTCAGCATATCAAAGAACCCTAAGAATTCAATTTTTGTTAAAATCAAACTAAGTTTAATTTTGGACCCTTTGGACCTTAATGTAGACCAATTTGAAAACAGGACCAAAATTAAGAATCTAAATACACGGTTAGATTCGCATATCAAAGAACCCCAATAATTCAATTTTGATGAAATCAAACAAAGTTTAATTTTGGACCCTTTGGACCTCAATGTGGACCAATTTAAAAACGGGCCCAAAATCCAAAAACTTAATACACGGTTAGATCAGCATATTAAGAAACCCAAGAGTTCAAGAATAAAACCCCATTGAAATTGGTCAAGAAATAAGCAATTTATACAAAGTATCTTCTTTTGCACAATACTGTGTAATTGAATATTTCTTGCAATTGCGCAATACTGTGCAATTGAATATTTCTTGCTATTGCTAATACTGTACAATTGACAATTTCTTGCTATTGCACAATATTGTGCTATTGGATATTTCTTGCTATTAGCAATACTGTGCAATTGAAGATTTCTTGCTATTGCACAATACTGTGCAATTGAAAATTTCTTGCTATTGCACAATACTTATTATATAATAATTTACACATCCTGTTTGGTGTATCTCTTGCCATATCATTATTATTTGCTTTTAAATATAAATCAGAAATAACCAACTTAAAATGGAAAATTTTAAAGAAAAAAAAGGAAACTAGAGGCTCTCAGAGCCTGTGTCGCTCACCTGTATTTACTGATGCTTTGGAAATCATGTAAAATAAAGTTAAAATCATAATTAATAGTATTAAATATTAGATATTATAATGATATCTAAGATAATATCAAAAACTGCAAAATTTTTGTAAAATTACTAACTCAGGGCAGCAACCCAACAACTGGTTGTCAGATTCGTCTGAAAATTTCAGGGCAGATAAATCTAAATC